>JAPFFJ010000290.1:0-44000 GCA_029204005.1 Salix udensis
CTTCAAATTTATGGGTAATAGACTTTTTCCCCCAAACATGATTGAACTTTGTTTTTGTAGGGGGGTGTTAGCCTTCGATTTATGGGACAAATTGATCCTCGACTCCACGAGCCCCATTTAAATGAGTATTAGCCTTAGATTTCTAACCTTGTTCATATCCAAGCCCTTTTTAGTTGGTATTAGACTTCAAATTTATGGGTAATAGATTTTTCCGCCAAACATGATTGAACTTGGTTTTTTGAGGGGGTGTTAGCCTTGGATTTTCGGACAAATTGATCCTGACTCGACGAGCCCCATTTAAATGAGTATTAGCCTTAGATTTCTAACCTTGTTCATATCCAATCCTTTTTAGTTGGTATTAGACTTCAAATTTATGGGTAATAGACATTTCCCCCAAACATGGTTGAACTTGGTTTTTAAAGGTGGTGTTAGCCTTGGATTTTCGAACAAATTGATCCTGACTCGACGAGCCCCATTTAAATAAGTATTAACCTTATATTTCTAACCTTGTTCATATCCAAGCCATTTTTAGTTGGTATTAGAGTTCAAATTTATGGGTAATAGACTTTTCCCCCAAACATGATTGAACTTTGTTTTTGGAGGGGGTGTTAGCCTTGGATTTTTCGGACAAATTGATCCCGACTCGACGAGCCCCATTTTAAATGAGTATTAGCCTTAGATTTCTAACCCTTGTTCATATCCAAGACCTTTTAGTTGGTATTAGACTTCAAATTTATGGGTAATAGACTTTTCCCCCCAAAAATGATAGAACTTGGTTTTTGGAGGGGGTGTTAGCCTTGGATTTTCTGGACAAATTGGTCCCGACTCGACGAGCCCCATTTTAAATGAGTATTAGCCTTAGATTTCTAACCTTGTTCATATCCAATACCTTTTAGTTGGTATTAGACTTCAAATTTATGGGTAATAGACTTTTTCCCCCAAAAATGATTGAACTTGGTTTTTGGAGGGGGTGTTAGCCTTGGATTTTCTGGACAAATTGGTCCCGACTCGACGAGCCCCATTTTGAAATGAGTATTAGCCTTAGATTTCTAACCTTGTTCATATCCAATACCTTTTAGTTGGTATTAGACTTCAAATTTATGGGTAATAGACTTTTCCCCCAAAAATGATAGAACTTGGTTTTTGGAGGGGGTGTTAGCCTTGGATTTTCTGGACAAATTGGTCCCCGACTCGACGAGCCCCCATTTTGAAATGAGTATTAGCCTTAGATTTCTAACCTTGTTCATATCCAATACCTTTTAGTTGGTATTAGACTTCAAATTTATGGGTAATAGACTTTTTCCCCCCAAAAATGATTGAACTTGGTTTTTGGAGGGGGGTGTTAGCCTTGGATTTTCTGACAAATTGGTCCCGACTCGACGAGCCCCATTTTAAATGAGTATTAGCCTTAGATTTCTAACCTTGTTCATATCCAATACCTTTTAGTTGGTATTAGACTTCAAATTTATGGGTAATAGACTTTTTCCCCCCAAAAATGATTGAACTTGGTTTTTGGAGGGGGTGTTAGCCTTGGATTTTCTGGACAAATTGGTCCCCGACTCGACGAGCCCCATTTTAAATGAGTATTAGCCTTAGATTTCTAACCTTGTTCATATCCAATACCTTTTAGTTGGTATTAGACTTCAAATTTATGGGTAATAGACTTTTTCCCCCCAAAAATGATAGAACTTGGTTTTTGGAGGGGGTGTTAGCCTTGGATTTTCTGGACAAATTGGTCCCGACTCGACGAGCCCCATTTTAAATGAGTATTAGCCTTAGATTTCTAACCTTGTTCATATCCAATACCTTTTAGTTGGTATTAGACTTCAAATTTATGGGTAATAGACTTTTTCCCCCAAAAATGATAGAACTTGGTTTTTGGAGGGGGTGTTAGCCTTGGATTTTCTGGACAAATTGGTCCCGACTCGACGAGCCCCATTTTGAAATGAGTATTAGCCTTAGATTTCTAACCTTGTTCATATCCAATACCTTTTAGTTGGTATTAGACTTCAAATTTATGGGTAATAGACTTTTTCCCCCCAAAAATGATTGAACTTGGTTTTTGGAGGGGGTGTTAGCCTTGGATTTTCTGGACAAATTGGTCCCGACTCGACGAGCCCCATTTTGAAATGAGTATTAGCCTTAGATTTCTAACCTTGTTCATATCCAATACCTTTTAGTTGGTATTAGACTTCAAATTTATGGGTAATAGACTTTTTCCCCCAAAAATGATAGAACTTGGTTTTTGGAGGGGGTGTTAGCCTTGGATTTTCTGGACAAATTGGTCCCCGACTCGACGAGCCCCATTTTGAAATGAGTATTAGCCTTAGATTTCTAACCTTGTTCATATCCAATACCTTTTAGTTGGTATTAGACTTCAAATTTATGGGTAATAGACTTTTTCCCCCCAAAAATGATAGAACTTGGTTTTTGGAGGGGGGTGTTAGCCTTGGATTTTCTGACAAATTGGTCCCCGACTCGACGAGCCCCATTTTTAAATGAGTATTAGCCTTAGATTTCTAACCTTGTTCATATCCAATACCTTTTAGTTGGTATTAGACTTCAAATTTATGGGTAATAGACTTTTTCCCCCCAAAAATGATAGAACTTGGTTTTTGGAGGGGGTGTTAGCCTTGGATTTTCTGGGACAAATTGGTCCCGACTCGACGAGCCCCATTTTGAAATGAGTATTAGCCTTAGATTTCTAACCTTGTTCATATCCAATACCTTTTAGTTGGTATTAGACTTCAAATTTATGGGTAATAGACTTTTTCCCCCCAAAAATGATAGAACTTGGTTTTTTGGAGGGGGTGTTAGCCTTGGATTTTCGGACAAATTGGTCCCGACTCGACGAGCCCCATTTTAAATGAGTATTAGCCTTAGATTTCTAACCTTGTTCATATCCAATACCTTTTAGTTGGTATTAGACTTCAAATTTATGGGTAATAGACTTTTTCCCCCCAAAAATGATAGAACTTGGTTTTTTGGAGGGGGTGTTAGCCTTGGATTTTCTGGGACAAATTGGTCCCGACTCGACGAGCCCCATTTTGAAATGAGTATTAGCCTTAGATTTCTAACCTTGTTCATATCCAATACCTTTTAGTTGGTATTAGACTTCAAATTTATGGGTAATAGACTTTTTCCCCCAAAAATGATAGAACTTGGTTTTTGGAGGGGGGTGTTAGCCTTGGATTTTCTGACAAATTGGTCCCGACTCGACGAGCCCCATTTTGAAATGAGTATTAGCCTTAGATTTCTAACCTTGTTCATATCCAATACCTTTTAGTTGGTATTAGACTTCAAATTTATGGGTAATAGACTTTTTCCCCCCCAAAAATGATAGAACTTGGTTTTTGGAGGGGGTGTTAGCCTTGGATTTTCTGACAAATTGGTCCCGACTCGACGAGCCCCATTTTGAAATGAGTATTAGCCTTAGATTTCTAACCTTGTTCATATCCAATACCTTTTAGTTGGTATTAGACTTCAAATTTATGGGTAATAGACTTTTTCTCCCCAAAAATGATTGAACTTGGTTTTTGGAGGGGGGTGTTAGCCTTGGATTTTCTGGACAAATTGGTCCCGACTCGACGAGCCCCATTTTGAAATGAGTATTAGCCTTAGATTTCTAACCTTGTTCATATCCAATACCTTTTAGTTGGTATTAGACTTCAAATTTATGGGTAATAGACTTTTTCCCCCCAAAAATGATAGAACTTGGTTTTTGGAGGGGGTGTTAGCCTTGGATTTTCTGACAAATTGGTCCCGACTCGACGAGCCCCATTTTAAATGAGTATTAGCCTTAGATTTCTAACCTTGTTCATATGCAATACCTTTTAGTTGGTATTAGACTTCAAATTTATGGGTAATAGACTTTTTCCCCCCCAAAAATGATAGAACTTGGTTTTTGGAGGGGGTGTTAGCCTTGGATTTTCTGGACAAATTGGTCCCGAATCGACGAGCCCCATTTTAAATGAGTATTAGCCTTAGATTTCTAACCTTGTTCATATCCAATACCGTTTTAGTTGGTATTAGACTTTCAAATTTATGGGTAATAGACTTTTTCTCCCAAAAATGATTGAACTTGGTTTTTGGAGGGGGTGTTAGCCTTGGATTTTCTGACAAATTGGTCCCGACTCGACGAGCCCCATTTTGAATGAGTATTAGCCTTAGATTTCTAACCTTGTTCATATCCAATACCTTTTAGTTGGTATTAGACTTCAAATTTATGGGTAATAGACTTTTTCCCCCCAAAAATGATAGAACTTGGTTTTTGGAGGGGGTGTTAGCCTTGGATTTTCTGGACAAATTGGTCCCGACTCGACGAGCCCCATTTTAAATGAGTATTAGCCTTAGATTTCTAACCTTGTTCATATGCAATACCTTTTAGTTGGTATTAGACTTCAAATTTATGGGTAATAGACTTTTTCCCCCCAAAAATGATAGAACTTGGTTTTTTGGAGGGGGTGTTAGCCTTGGATTTTCTGGGACAAATTGGTCCCCGACTCGACGAGCCCCATTTTGAATGAGTATTAGCCTTAGATTTCTAACCTTGTTCATATCCAATACCTTTTAGTTGGTATTAGACTTCAAATTTATGGGTAATAGACTTTTTCACCCCCAAAAATGATTGAACTTGGTTTTTGGAGGGGGTGTTAGCCTTGGATTTTCTGGACAAATTGGTCCCGACTCGACGAGCCCCATTTTGAAATGAGTATTAGCCTTAGATTTCTAACCTTGTTCATATCCAATACCTTTTAGTTGGTATTAGACTTCAAATTTATGGGTAATAGACTTTTTCCCCCCAAAAATGATAGAACTTGGTTTTTGGAGGGGGTGTTAGCCTTGGATTTTCTGACAAATTGGTCCCGACTCGACGAGCCCCATTTTGAATGAGTATTAGCCTTAGATTTCTAACCTTGTTCATATCCAATACCTTTTAGTTGGTATTAGACTTCAAATTTATGGGTAATAGACTTTTTCCCCCCAAAAATGATAGAACTTGGTTTTTGGAGGGGGTGTTAGCCTTGGATTTTCTGACAAATTGGTCCCGACTCGACGAGCCCCATTTTGAATGAGTATTAGCCTTAGATTTCTAACCTTGTTCATATCCAATACCTTTTAGTTGGTATTAGACTTCAAATTTATGGGTAATAGACTTTTTCCCCCCCAAAAATGATAGAACTTGGTTTTTGGAGGGGGGTGTTAGCCTTGGATTTTCTGACAAATTGGTCCCGACTCGACGAGCCCCATTTTGAATGAGTATTAGCCTTAGATTTCTAACCTTGTTCATATCCAATACCTTTTAGTTGGTATTAGACTTCAAATTTATGGGTAATAGACTTTTTCCCCCCAAAAATGATAGAACTTGGTTTTTGGAGGGGGTGTTAGCCTTGGATTTTCTGACAAATTGGTCCCGACTCGACGAGCCCCATTTTGAAATGAGTATTAGCCTTAGATTTCTAACCTTGTTCATATCCAATACCTTTTAGTTGGTATTAGACTTCAAATTTATGGGTAATAGACTTTTTCCCCCCAAAAATGATAGAACTTGGTTTTTGGAGGGGGTGTTAGCCTTGGATTTTCTGACAAATTGGTCCCGACTCGACGAGCCCCATTTTTAAATGAGTATTAGCCTTAGATTTCTAACCTTGTTCATATCCAATACCTTTTAGTTGGTATTAGACTTCAAATTTATGGGTAATAGACTTTTTCCCCCCCAAAAATGATAGAACTTGGTTTTTTGGAGGGGGTGTTAGCCTTGGATTTTCTGACAAATTGGTCCCGACTCGACGAGCCCCATTTTAAATGAGTATTAGCCTTAGATTTCTAACCTTGTTCATATCCAATACCTTTTAGTTGGTATTAGACTTCAAATTTATGGGTAATAGACTTTTTCCCCCAAAAATGATTGAACTTGGTTTTTTGGAGGGGGTGTTAGCCTTGGATTTTCTGGACAAATTGGTCCCGACTCGACGAGCCCCATTTTGAATGAGTATTAGCCTTAGATTTCTAACCTTGTTCATATCCAATACCTTTTAGTTGGTATTAGACTTCAAATTTATGGGTAATAGACTTTTTCTCCCCAAAAATGATAGAACTTGGTTTTTGGAGGGGGTGTTAGCCTTGGATTTTCTGGACAAATTGGTCCCCGACTCGACGAGCCCCATTTTGAATGAGTATTAGCCTTAGATTTCTATCCTTGTTCATATCCAATACCTTTTAGTTGGTATTAGACTTCAAATTTATGGGTAATAGACTTTTCCCCCCCCAAAAATGATAGAACTTGGTTTTTGGAGGGGGTGTTAGCCTTGGATTTTCTGGACAAATTGGTCCCGACTCGACGAGCCCCATTTTGAAATGAGTATTAGCCTTAGATTTCTAACCTTGTTCATATCCAATACCTTTTAGTTGGTATTAGACTTCAAATTTATGGGTAATAGACTTTTTCCCCCCAAAAATGATAGAACTTGGTTTTTGGAGGGGGTGTTAGCCTTGGATTTTCTGACAAATTGGTCCCGACTCGACGAGCCCCCATTTTAAATGAGTATTAGCCTTAGATTTCTAACCTTGTTCATATCCAATACCTTTTAGTTGGTATTAGACTTCAAATTTATGGGTAATAGACTTTTTCCCCCCCAAAAATGATAGAACTTGGTTTTTGGAGGGGGTGTTAGCCTTGGATTTTCTGGACAAATTGGTCCCGACTCGACGAGCCCCATTTTGAATGAGTATTAGCCTTAGATTTCTAACCTTGTTCATATCCAATACCTTTTAGTTGGTATTAGACTTCAAATTTATGGGTAATAGACTTTTTCTCCCAAAAATGATTGAACTTGGTTTTTTGGAGGGGGTGTTAGCCTTGGATTTTCTGGACAAATTGGTCCCGACTCGACGAGCCCCATTTTAAATGAGTATTAGCCTTAGATTTCTAACCTTGTTCATATGCAATACCTTTTAGTTGGTATTAGACTTCAAATTTATGGGTAATAGACTTTTTCCCCCCAAAAATGATAGAACTTGGTTTTTGGAGGGGGTGTTAGCCTTGGATTTTCTGACAAATTGGTCCCGACTCGACGAGCCCCATTTTGAATGAGTATTAGCCTTAGATTTCTAACCTTGTTCATATCCAATACCTTTTAGTTGGTATTAGACTTCAAATTTATGGGTAATAGACTTTTTCTCCCCAAAAATGATTGAACTTGGTTTTTTGGAGGGGGGTGTTAGCCTTGGATTTTCTGACAAATTGGTCCCCGACTCGACGAGCCCCCATTTTGAATGAGTATTAGCCTTAGATTTCTATCCTTGTTCATATCCAATACCTTTTAGTTGGTATTAGACTTCAAATTTATGGGTAATAGACTTTTTCCCCCCAAAAATGATAGAACTTGGTTTTTGGAGGGGGTGTTAGCCTTGGATTTTCTGACAAATTGGTCCCGACTCGACGAGCCCCATTTTGAATGAGTATTAGCCTTAGATTTCTAACCTTGTTCATATCCAATACCTTTTAGTTGGTATTAGACTTCAAATTTATGGGTAATAGACTTTTTCCCCCCCCAAAAATGATAGAACTTGGTTTTTGGAGGGGGTGTTAGCCTTGGATTTTCTGGACAAATTGGTCCCGACTCGACGAGCCCCATTTTAAATGAGTATTAGCCTTAGATTTCTAACCTTGTTCATATGCAATACCTTTTAGTTGGTATTAGACTTCAAATTTATGGGTAATAGACTTTTTCCCCCCAAAAATGATAGAACTTGGTTTTTTGGAGGGGGTGTTAGCCTTGGATTTTCTGACAAATTGGTCCTCGACTCGACGAGCCCCATTTTAAATGAGTATTAGCCTTAGATTTCTAACCTTGTTCATATCCAATACCGTTTTAGTTGGTATTAGACTTCAAATTTATGGGTAATAGACTTTTTCTCCCCAAAAATGATTGAACTTGGTTTTTGGAGGGGGGTGTTAGCCTTGGATTTTCTGACAAATTGGTCCCGACTCGACGAGCCCCATTTTGAATGAGTATTAGCCTTAGATTTCTAACCTTGTTCATATCCAATACCTTTTAGTTGGTATTAGACTTCAAATTTATGGGTAATAGACTTTTTCTCCCAAAAATGATTGAACTTGGTTTTTGGAGGGGGGTGTTAGCCTTGGATTTTCTGGACAAATTGGTCCCGACTCGACGAGCCCCATTTTGAAATGAGTATTAGCCTTAGATTTCTAACCTTGTTCATATCCAATACCTTTTAGTTGGTATTAGACTTCAAATTTATGGGTAATAGACTTTTTCCCCCCAAAAATGATAGAACTTGGTTTTTGGAGGGGGTGTTAGCCTTGGATTTTCTGACAAATTGGTCCCGACTCGACGAGCCCCATTTTGAATGAGTATTAGCCTTAGATTTCTATCCTTGTTCATATCCAATACCTTTTAGTTGGTATTAGACTTCAAATTTATGGGTAATAGACTTTTTCCCCCCCCAAAAATGATAGAACTTGGTTTTTGGAGGGGGGTGTTAGCCTTGGATTTTCTGGACAAATTGGTCCCGACTCGACGAGCCCCATTTTAAATGAGTATTAGCCTTAGATTTCTAACCTTGTTCATATCCAATACCTTTTAGTTGGTATTAGACTTCAAATTTATGGGTAATAGACTTTTTCCCCCCAAAAATGATAGAACTTGGTTTTTTGGAGGGGGTGTTAGCCTTGGATTTTCTGACAAATTGGTCCCGACTCGACGAGCCCCATTTTGAATGAGTATTAGCCTTAGATTTCTAACCTTGTTCATATCCAATACCTTTTAGTTGGTATTAGACTTCAAATTTATGGGTAATAGACTTTTTCTCCCAAAAATGATTGAACTTGGTTTTTTGGAGGGGGTGTTAGCCTTGGATTTTCTGACAAATTGGTCCCGACTCGACGAGCCCCATTTTGAAATGAGTATTAGCCTTAGATTTCTAACCTTGTTCATATCCAATACCTTTTAGTTGGTATTAGACTTCAAATTTATGGGTAATAGACTTTTTCCCCCCCAAAAATGATAGAACTTGGTTTTTGGAGGGGGGTGTTAGCCTTGGATTTTCTGACAAATTGGTCCCGACTCGACGAGCCCCCATTTTGAAATGAGTATTAGCCTTAGATTTCTAACCTTGTTCATATCCAATACCTTTTAGTTGGTATTAGACTTCAAATTTATGGGTAATAGACTTTTTCTCCCCCAAAAATGATTGAACTTGGTTTTTTGGAGGGGGGTGTTAGCCTTGGATTTTCTGACAAATTGGTCCCGACTCGACGAGCCCCATTTTGAAATGAGTATTAGCCTTAGATTTCTAACCTTGTTCATATCCAATACCTTTTAGTTGGTATTAGACTTCAAATTTATGGGTAATAGACTTTTTCCCCCCAAAAATGATAGAACTTGGTTTTTGGAGGGGGGTGTTAGCCTTGGATTTTCTGACAAATTGGTCCCCGACTCGACGAGCCCCATTTTGAATGAGTATTAGCCTTAGATTTCTAACCTTGTTCATATCCAATACCTTTTAGTTGGTATTAGACTTCAAATTTATGGGTAATAGACTTTTTCCCCCCAAAAATGATAGAACTTGGTTTTTGGAGGGGGTGTTAGCCTTGGATTTTCTGACAAATTGGTCCCGACTCGACGAGCCCCATTTTGAATGAGTATTAGCCTTAGATTTCTAACCTTGTTCATATCCAATACCTTTTAGTTGGTATTAGACTTCAAATTTATGGGTAATAGACTTTTTCTCCCAAAAATGATTGAACTTGGTTTTTGGAGGGGGTGTTAGCCTTGGATTTTCTGGACAAATTGGTCCCGACTCGACGAGCCCCATTTTGAATGAGTATTAGCCTTAGATTTCTAACCTTGTTCATATCCAATACCTTTTAGTTGGTATTAGACTTCAAATTTATGGGTAATAGACTTTTTCCCCCCCAAAAATGATAGAACTTGGTTTTTTGGAGGGGGTGTTAGCCTTGGATTTTCTGACAAATTGGTCCCGACTCGACGAGCCCCATTTTTGAAATGAGTATTAGCCTTAGATTTCTAACCTTGTTCATATCCAATACCTTTTAGTTGGTATTAGACTTCAAATTTATGGGTAATAGACTTTTTCCCCCCAAAAATGATAGAACTTGGTTTTTGGAGGGGGTGTTAGCCTTGGATTTTCTGACAAATTGGTCCCGACTCGACGAGCCCCATTTTAAATGAGTATTAGCCTTAGATTTCTAACCTTGTTCATATCCAATACCTTTTAGTTGGTATTAGACTTCAAATTTATGGGTAATAGACTTTTTCCCCCCAAAAATGATAGAACTTGGTTTTTGGAGGGGGTGTTAGCCTTGGATTTTCTGGACAAATTGGTCCCCGACTCGACGAGCCCCATTTTGAAATGAGTATTAGCCTTAGATTTCTAACCTTGTTCATATCCAATACCTTTTAGTTGGTATTAGACTTCAAATTTATGGGTAATAGACTTTTTCTCCCAAAAATGATAGAACTTGGTTTTTGGAGGGGGTGTTAGCCTTGGATTTTCTGGACAAATTGGTCCCGACTCGACGAGCCCCATTTTGAATGAGTATTAGCCTTAGATTTCTAACCTTGTTCATATCCAATACCTTTTAGTTGGTATTAGACTTCAAATTTATGGGTAATAGACTTTTTCTCCCCAAAAATGATAGAACTTGGTTTTTTGGAGGGGGTGTTAGCCTTGGATTTTCTGACAAATTGGTCCCGACTCGACGAGCCCCATTTTGAAATGAGTATTAGCCTTAGATTTCTAACCTTGTTCATATCCAATACCTTTTAGTTGGTATTAGACTTCAAATTTATGGGTAATAGACTTTTTCCCCCCCCAAAAATGATAGAACTTGGTTTTTTGGAGGGGGTGTTAGCCTTGGATTTTCTGGACAAATTGGTCCCGACTCGACGAGCCCCCATTTTGAATGAGTATTAGCCTTAGATTTCTAACCTTGTTCATATCCAATACCTTTTAGTTGGTATTAGACTTCAAATTTATGGGTAATAGACTTTTTCCCCCCAAAAATGATAGAACTTGGTTTTTGGAGGGGGTGTTAGCCTTGGATTTTCTGACAAATTGGTCCCCGACTCGACGAGCCCCATTTTGAAATGAGTATTAGCCTTAGATTTCTAACCTTGTTCATATCCAATACCTTTTAGTTGGTATTAGACTTCAAATTTATGGGTAATAGACTTTTTCCCCCCAAAAATGATAGAACTTGGTTTTTGGAGGGGGTGTTAGCCTTGGATTTTCTGACAAATTGGTCCCGACTCGACGAGCCCCATTTTGAATGAGTATTAGCCTTAGATTTCTAACCTTGTTCATATCCAATACCTTTTAGTTGGTATTAGACTTCAAATTTATGGGTAATAGACTTTTTCTCCCCAAAAATGATAGAACTTGGTTTTTGGAGGGGGTGTTAGCCTTGGATTTTCTGACAAATTGGTCCCCGACTCGACGAGCCCCATTTTGAAATGAGTATTAGCCTTAGATTTCTAACCTTGTTCATATCCAATACCTTTTAGTTGGTATTAGACTTCAAATTTATGGGTAATAGACTTTTTCCCCCCCAAAAATGATAGAACTTGGTTTTTGGAGGGGGTGTTAGCCTTGGATTTTCTGACAAATTGGTCCCGACTCGACGAGCCCCATTTTGAATGAGTATTAGCCTTAGATTTCTAACCTTGTTCATATCCAATACCTTTTAGTTGGTATTAGACTTCAAATTTATGGGTAATAGACTTTTTCTCCCCCAAAAATGATAGAACTTGGTTTTTGGAGGGGGTGTTAGCCTTGGATTTTCTGGACAAATTGGTCCCGACTCGACGAGCCCCATTTTAAATGAGTATTAGCCTTAGATTTCTAACCTTGTTCATATCCAATACCTTTTAGTTGGTATTAGACTTCAAATTTATGGGTAATAGACTTTTTCCCCCCAAAAATGATAGAACTTGGTTTTTGGAGGGGGTGTTAGCCTTGGATTTTCTGACAAATTGGTCCCGACTCGACGAGCCCCATTTTGAATGAGTATTAGCCTTAGATTTCTAACCTTGTTCATATCCAATACCTTTTAGTTGGTATTAGACTTCAAATTTATGGGTAATAGACTTTTTCCCCCCAAAAATGATTGAACTTGGTTTTTGGAGGGGGTGTTAGCCTTGGATTTTCTGACAAATTGGTCCCGACTCGACGAGCCCCATTTTGAATGAGTATTAGCCTTAGATTTCTAACCTTGTTCATATCCAATACCTTTTAGTTGGTATTAGACTTCAAATTTATGGGTAATAGACTTTTTCTCCCCAAAAATGATAGAACTTGGTTTTTGGAGGGGGTGTTAGCCTTGGATTTTCTGGACAAATTGGTCCCGACTCGACGAGCCCCATTTTTGAATGAGTATTAGCCTTAGATTTCTAACCTTGTTCATATCCAATACCTTTTAGTTGGTATTAGACTTCAAATTTATGGGTAATAGACTTTTTCCCCCCAAAAATGATAGAACTTGGTTTTTGGAGGGGGTGTTAGCCTTGGATTTTCTGGACAAATTGGTCCCGACTCGACGAGCCCCATTTTGAAATGAGTATTAGCCTTAGATTTCTAACCTTGTTCATATCCAATACCTTTTAGTTGGTATTAGACTTCAAATTTATGGGTAATAGACTTTTTCCCCCAAAAATGATAGAACTTGGTTTTTGGAGGGGGTGTTAGCCTTGGATTTTCTGACAAATTGGTCCCGACTCGACGAGCCCCATTTTGAATGAGTATTAGCCTTAGATTTCTAACCTTGTTCATATCCAATACCTTTTAGTTGGTATTAGACTTCAAATTTATGGGTAATAGACTTTTTCTCCCAAAAATGATTGAACTTGGTTTTTGGAGGGGGTGTTAGCCTTGGATTTTCTGGACAAATTGGTCCCGACTCGACGAGCCCCATTTTGAAATGAGTATTAGCCTTAGATTTCTAACCTTGTTCATATCCAATACCTTTTAGTTGGTATTAGACTTCAAATTTATGGGTAATAGACTTTTCCCCCCAAAAATGATAGAACTTGGTTTTTGGAGGGGGTGTTAGCCTTGGATTTTCTGGACAAATTGGTCCCCGACTCGACGAGCCCCATTTTGAATGAGTATTAGCCTTAGATTTCTAACCTTGTTCATATCCAATACCTTTTAGTTGGTATTAGACTTCAAATTTATGGGTAATAGACTTTTTCTCCCCAAAAATGATTGAACTTGGTTTTTGGAGGGGGTGTTAGCCTTGGATTTTCTGGACAAATTGGTCCCGACTCGACGAGCCCCATTTTGAATGAGTATTAGCCTTAGATTTCTAACCTTGTTCATATCCAATACCTTTTAGTTGGTATTAGACTTCAAATTTATGGGTAATAGACTTTTTCCCCCCAAAAATGATAGAACTTGGTTTTTGGAGGGGGTGTTAGCCTTGGATTTTCTGGACAAATTGGTCCCGACTCGACGAGCCCCATTTTGAAATGAGTATTAGCCTTAGATTTCTAACCTTGTTCATATCCAATACCTTTTAGTTGGTATTAGACTTCAAATTTATGGGTAATAGACTTTTTCCCCCCAAAAATGATAGAACTTGGTTTTTTGGAGGGGGGTGTTAGCCTTGGATTTTCTGGACAAATTGGTCCCGACTCGACGAGCCCCATTTTGAAATGAGTATTAGCCTTAGATTTCTAACCTTGTTCATATCCAATACCTTTTAGTTGGTATTAGACTTCAAATTTATGGGTAATAGACTTTTTCCCCCCCAAAAATGATAGAACTTGGTTTTTGGAGGGGGTGTTAGCCTTGGATTTTCTGACAAATTGGTCCCGACTCGACGAGCCCCATTTTGAATGAGTATTAGCCTTAGATTTCTATCCTTGTTCATATCCAATACCTTTTAGTTGGTATTAGACTTCAAATTTATGGGTAATAGACTTTTTCCCCCCAAAAATGATAGAACTTGGTTTTTTGGAGGGGGGTGTTAGCCTTGGATTTTCTGACAAATTGGTCCCGACTCGACGAGCCCCATTTTTAAATGAGTATTAGCCTTAGATTTCTAACCTTGTTCATATCCAATACCTTTTAGTTGGTATTAGACTTCAAATTTATGGGTAATAGACTTTTTCTCCCCAAAAATGATAGAACTTGGTTTTTTGGAGGGGGGTGTTAGCCTTGGATTTTCTGACAAATTGGTCCCGACTCGACGAGCCCCATTTTGAATGAGTATTAGCCTTAGATTTCTAACCTTGTTCATATCCAATACCTTTTAGTTGGTATTAGACTTCAAATTTATGGGTAATAGACTTTTTCCCCCAAAAATGATTGAACTTGGTTTTTTGGAGGGGGGTGTTAGCCTTGGATTTTCTGACAAATTGGTCCCGACTCGACGAGCCCCATTTTGAATGAGTATTAGCCTTAGATTTCTAACCTTGTTCATATCCAATACCTTTTAGTTGGTATTAGACTTCAAATTTATGGGTAATAGACTTTTTCTCCCAAAAATGATTGAACTTGGTTTTTGGAGGGGGTGTTAGCCTTGGATTTTCTGACAAATTGGTCCCGACTCGACGAGCCCCATTTTTGAATGAGTATTAGCCTTAGATTTCTAACCTTGTTCATATCCAATACCTTTTAGTTGGTATTAGACTTCAAATTTATGGGTAATAGACTTTTTCCCCCCAAAAATGATAGAACTTGGTTTTTGGAGGGGGTGTTAGCCTTGGATTTTCTGACAAATTGGTCCCGACTCGACGAGCCCCATTTTGAATGAGTATTAGCCTTAGATTTCTAACCTTGTTCATATCCAATACCTTTTAGTTGGTATTAGACTTCAAATTTATGGGTAATAGACTTTTTCCCCCCAAAAATGATAGAACTTGGTTTTTGGAGGGGGTGTTAGCCTTGGATTTTCTGACAAATTGGTCCCGACTCGACGAGCCCCCATTTTGAAATGAGTATTAGCCTTAGATTTCTAACCTTGTTCATATCCAATACCTTTTAGTTGGTATTAGACTTCAAATTTATGGGTAATAGACTTTTTCCCCCCAAAAATGATAGAACTTGGTTTTTTGGAGGGGGTGTTAGCCTTGGATTTTCTGACAAATTGGTCCCGACTCGACGAGCCCCATTTTGAATGAGTATTAGCCTTAGATTTCTAACCTTGTTCATATCCAATACCTTTTAGTTGGTATTAGACTTCAAATTTATGGGTAATAGACTTTTTCTCCCCAAAAATGATAGAACTTGGTTTTTGGAGGGGGTGTTAGCCTTGGATTTTCTGGACAAATTGGTCCCGACTCGACGAGCCCCATTTTGAAATGAGTATTAGCCTTAGATTTCTAACCTTGTTCATATCCAATACCTTTTAGTTGGTATTAGACTTCAAATTTATGGGTAATAGACTTTTTCCCCCCAAAAATGATAGAACTTGGTTTTTGGAGGGGGTGTTAGCCTTGGATTTTCTGACAAATTGGTCCCGACTCGACGAGCCCCATTTTGAAATGAGTATTAGCCTTAGATTTCTAACCTTGTTCATATCCAATACCTTTTAGTTGGTATTAGACTTCAAATTTATGGGTAATAGACTTTTTCCCCCCCAAAAATGATAGAACTTGGTTTTTTGGAGGGGGTGTTAGCCTTGGATTTTCTGGACAAATTGGTCCCGACTCGACGAGCCCCATTTTGAATGAGTATTAGCCTTAGATTTCTAACCTTGTTCATATCCAATACCTTTTAGTTGGTATTAGACTTCAAATTTATGGGTAATAGACTTTTTCCCCCCAAAAATGATAGAACTTGGTTTTTTGGAGGGGGTGTTAGCCTTGGATTTTCTGACAAATTGGTCCCGACTCGACGAGCCCCATTTTTGAAATGAGTATTAGCCTTAGATTTCTAACCTTGTTCATATCCAATACCTTTTAGTTGGTATTAGACTTCAAATTTATGGGTAATAGACTTTTTCCCCCCCAAAATGATAGAACTTGGTTTTTGGAGGGGGGTGTTAGCCTTGGATTTTCTGGACAAATTGGTCCCGACTCGACGAGCCCCCATTTTGAATGAGTATTAGCCTTAGATTTCTAACCTTGTTCATATCCAATACCTTTTAGTTGGTATTAGACTTCAAATTTATGGGTAATAGACTTTTTCTCCCCAAAAATGATAGAACTTGGTTTTTTGGAGGGGGTGTTAGCCTTGGATTTTCTGACAAATTGGTCCCGACTCGACGAGCCCCCATTTTAAATGAGTATTAGCCTTAGATTTCTAACCTTGTTCATATCCAATACCTTTTAGTTGGTATTAGACTTCAAATTTATGGGTAATAGACTTTTTCCCCCCAAAAATGATAGAACTTGGTTTTTGGAGGGGGTGTTAGCCTTGGATTTTCTGGACAAATTGGTCCCGACTCGACGAGCCCCATTTTGAATGAGTATTAGCCTTAGATTTCTAACCTTGTTCATATCCAATACCTTTTAGTTGGTATTAGACTTCAAATTTATGGGTAATAGACTTTTTCCCCCCAAAAATGATTGAACTTGGTTTTTTGGAGGGGGTGTTAGCCTTGGATTTTCTGACAAATTGGTCCCGACTCGACGAGCCCCATTTTGAATGAGTATTAGCCTTAGATTTCTAACCTTGTTCATATCCAATACCTTTTAGTTGGTATTAGACTTCAAATTTATGGGTAATAGACTTTTTCTCCCCAAAAATGATAGAACTTGGTTTTTGGAGGGGGTGTTAGCCTTGGATTTTCTGGACAAATTGGTCCCGACTCGACGAGCCCCATTTTGAATGAGTATTAGCCTTAGATTTCTAACCTTGTTCATATCCAATACCTTTTAGTTGGTATTAGACTTCAAATTTATGGGTAATAGACTTTTTCCCCCCCCCAAAAATGATAGAACTTGGTTTTTTGGAGGGGGTGTTAGCCTTGGATTTTCTGACAAATTGGTCCCGACTCGACGAGCCCCATTTTGAAATGAGTATTAGCCTTAGATTTCTAACCTTGTTCATATCCAATACCTTTTAGTTGGTATTAGACTTCAAATTTATGGGTAATAGACTTTTTCCCCCCAAAAATGATAGAACTTGGTTTTTTGGAGGGGGTGTTAGCCTTGGATTTTCTGACAAATTGGTCCCGACTCGACGAGCCCCATTTTAAATGAGTATTAGCCTTAGATTTCTAACCTTGTTCATATCCAATACCTTTTAGTTGGTATTAGACTTCAAATTTATGGGTAATAGACTTTTTCCCCCCAAAAATGATAGAACTTGGTTTTTGGAGGGGGTGTTAGCCTTGGATTTTCTGGACAAATTGGTCCCGACTCGACGAGCCCCATTTTAAATGAGTATTAGCCTTAGATTTCTAACCTTGTTCATATCCAATACCTTTTAGTTGGTATTAGACTTCAAATTTATGGGTAATAGACTTTTTCTCCCCAAAAATGATAGAACTTGGTTTTTTGGAGGGGGTGTTAGCCTTGGATTTTCTGGACAAATTGGTCCCGACTCGACGAGCCCCATTTTGAAATGAGTATTAGCCTTAGATTTCTAACCTTGTTCATATCCAATACCTTTTAGTTGGTATTAGACTTCAAATTTATGGGTAATAGACTTTTTCTCCCCAAAAATGATAGAACTTGGTTTTTTGGAGGGGGGTGTTAGCCTTGGATTTTCTGGACAAATTGGTCCCGACTCGACGAGCCCCATTTTGAAATGAGTATTAGCCTTAGATTTCTAACCTTGTTCATATCCAATACCTTTTAGTTGGTATTAGACTTCAAATTTATGGGTAATAGACTTTTCCCCCCAAAAATGATAGAACTTGGTTTTTGGAGGGGGTGTTAGCCTTGGATTTTCTGGACAAATTGGTCCCGACTCGACGAGCCCCATTTTGAAATGAGTATTAGCCTTAGATTTCTAACCTTGTTCATATCCAATACCTTTTAGTTGGTATTAGACTTCAAATTTATGGGTAATAGACTTTTTCCCCCCAAAAATGATAGAACTTGGTTTTTGGAGGGGGTGTTAGCCTTGGATTTTCTGACAAATTGGTCCCGACTCGACGAGCCCCATTTTGAAATGAGTATTAGCCTTAGATTTCTAACCTTGTTCATATCCAATACCTTTTAGTTGGTATTAGACTTCAAATTTATGGGTAATAGACTTTTTCCCCCCAAAATGATAGAACTTGGTTTTTGGAGGGGGTGTTAGCCTTGGATTTTCTGGACAAATTGGTCCCGACTCGACGAGCCCCATTTTGAAATGAGTATTAGCCTTAGATTTCTAACCTTGTTCATATCCAATACCTTTTAGTTGGTATTAGACTTCAAATTTATGGGTAATAGACTTTTTCTCCCAAAAATGATTGAACTTGGTTTTTGGAGGGGGTGTTAGCCTTGGATTTTCTGGACAAATTGGTCCCGACTCGACGAGCCCCATTTTGAAATGAGTATTAGCCTTAGATTTCTAACCTTGTTCATATCCAATACCTTTTAGTTGGTATTAGACTTCAAATTTATGGGTAATAGACTTTTTCCCCCCCAAAAATGATAGAACTTGGTTTTTGGAGGGGGTGTTAGCCTTGGATTTTCTGACAAATTGGTCCCGACTCGACGAGCCCCATTTTTAAATGAGTATTAGCCTTAGATTTCTAACCTTGTTCATATCCAATACCTTTTAGTTGGTATTAGACTTCAAATTTATGGGTAATAGACTTTTTCCCCCAAAAATGATAGAACTTGGTTTTTTGGAGGGGGTGTTAGCCTTGGATTTTCTGACAAATTGGTCCCCGACTCGACGAGCCCCATTTTGAATGAGTATTAGCCTTAGATTTCTAACCTTGTTCATATCCAATACCTTTTAGTTGGTATTAGACTTCAAATTTATGGGTAATAGACTTTTTCCCCCCAAAAATGATAGAACTTGGTTTTTGGAGGGGGTGTTAGCCTTGGATTTTCTGGACAAATTGGTCCCGACTCGACGAGCCCCATTTTAAATGAGTATTAGCCTTAGATTTCTAACCTTGTTCATATCCAATACCTTTTAGTTGGTATTAGACTTCAAATTTATGGGTAATAGACTTTTTCTCCCCAAAAATGATAGAACTTGGTTTTTGGAGGGGGGTGTTAGCCTTGGATTTTCTGACAAATTGGTCCCGACTCGACGAGCCCCATTTTGAAATGAGTATTAGCCTTAGATTTCTAACCTTGTTCATATCCAATACCTTTTAGTTGGTATTAGACTTCAAATTTATGGGTAATAGACTTTTTCCCCCAAAAATGATAGAACTTGGTTTTTGGAGGGGGGTGTTAGCCTTGGATTTTCTGACAAATTGGTCCCGACTCGACGAGCCCCATTTTGAATGAGTATTAGCCTTAGATTTCTAACCTTGTTCATATCCAATACCTTTTAGTTGGTATTAGACTTCAAATTTATGGGTAATAGACTTTTTCTCCCCAAAAATGATTGAACTTGGTTTTTTGGAGGGGGGTGTTAGCCTTGGATTTTCTGACAAATTGGTCCCGACTCGACGAGCCCCATTTTGAATGAGTATTAGCCTTAGATTTCTAACCTTGTTCATATCCAATACCTTTTAGTTGGTATTAGACTTCAAATTTATGGGTAATAGACTTTTTCCCCCCAAAAATGATAGAACTTGGTTTTTGGAGGGGGTGTTAGCCTTGGATTTTCTGACAAATTGGTCCCGACTCGACGAGCCCCATTTTAAATGAGTATTAGCCTTAGATTTCTAACCTTGTTCATATCCAATACCTTTTAGTTGGTATTAGACTTCAAATTTATGGGTAATAGACTTTTTCCCCCCAAAAATGATAGAACTTGGTTTTTGGAGGGGGTGTTAGCCTTGGATTTTCTGGACAAATTGGTCCCGACTCGACGAGCCCCATTTTGAAATGAGTATTAGCCTTAGATTTCTAACCTTGTTCATATCCAATACCTTTTAGTTGGTATTAGACTTCAAATTTATGGGTAATAGACTTTTTCCCCCCCAAAATGATAGAACTTGGTTTTTGGAGGGGGTGTTAGCCTTGGATTTTCTGACAAATTGGTCCCGACTCGACGAGCCCCATTTTGAATGAGTATTAGCCTTAGATTTCTAACCTTGTTCATATCCAATACCTTTTAGTTGGTATTAGACTTCAAATTTATGGGTAATAGACTTTTTCCCCCCAAAAATGATAGAACTTGGTTTTTGGAGGGGGTGTTAGCCTTGGATTTTCTGACAAATTGGTCCCGACTCGACGAGCCCCATTTTGAAATGAGTATTAGCCTTAGATTTCTAACCTTGTTCATATCCAATACCTTTTAGTTGGTATTAGACTTCAAATTTATGGGTAATAGACTTTTTCCCCCAAAAATGATAGAACTTGGTTTTTGGAGGGGGTGTTAGCCTTGGATTTTCTGACAAATTGGTCCCGACTCGACGAGCCCCATTTTAAATGAGTATTAGCCTTAGATTTCTAACCTTGTTCATATCCAATACCTTTTAGTTGGTATTAGACTTCAAATTTATGGGTAATAGACTTTTTCCCCCCCAAAAATGATAGAACTTGGTTTTTGGAGGGGGGTGTTAGCCTTGGATTTTCTGACAAATTGGTCCCGACTCGACGAGCCCCATTTTAAATGAGTATTAGCCTTAGATTTCTAACCTTGTTCATATCCAATACCTTTTAGTTGGTATTAGACTTCAAATTTATGGGTAATAGACTTTTTCTCCCCAAAAATGATAGAACTTGGTTTTTTGGAGGGGGTGTTAGCCTTGGATTTTCTGGACAAATTGGTCCCGACTCGACGAGCCCCATTTTAAATGAGTATTAGCCTTAGATTTCTAACCTTGTTCATATCCAATACCTTTTAGTTGGTATTAGACTTCAAATTTATGGGTAATAGACTTTTCCCCCAAAAATGATAGAACTTGGTTTTTGGAGGGGGTGTTAGCCTTGGATTTTCTGACAAATTGGTCCCGACTCGACGAGCCCCATTTTGAAATGAGTATTAGCCTTAGATTTCTAACCTTGTTCATATCCAATACCTTTTAGTTGGTATTAGACTTCAAATTTATGGGTAATAGACTTTTTCCCCCCAAAAATGATAGAACTTGGTTTTTTGGAGGGGGTGTTAGCCTTGGATTTTCTGACAAATTGGTCCCGACTCGACGAGCCCCATTTTAAATGAGTATTAGCCTTAGATTTCTAACCTTGTTCATATCCAATACCTTTTAGTTGGTATTAGACTTCAAATTTATGGGTAATAGACTTTTTCTCCCAAAAATGATTGAACTTGGTTTTTTGGAGGGGGTGTTAGCCTTGGATTTTCTGACAAATTGGTCCCGACTCGACGAGCCCCATTTTGAAATGAGTATTAGCCTTAGATTTCTAACCTTGTTCATATCCAATACCTTTTAGTTGGTATTAGACTTCAAATTTATGGGTAATAGACTTTTTCCCCCCAAAAATGATAGAACTTGGTTTTTGGAGGGGGGTGTTAGCCTTGGATTTTCTGGACAAATTGGTCCCGACTCGACGAGCCCCATTTTTGAAATGAGTATTAGCCTTAGATTTCTAACCTTGTTCATATCCAATACCTTTTAGTTGGTATTAGACTTCAAATTTATGGGTAATAGACTTTTTTCCCCCCAAAAATGATAGAACTTGGTTTTTTGGAGGGGGGTGTTAGCCTTGGATTTTCTGACAAATTGGTCCCGACTCGACGAGCCCCATTTTAAATGAGTATTAGCCTTAGATTTCTAACCTTGTTCATATCCAATACCTTTTAGTTGGTATTAGACTTCAAATTTATGGGTAATAGACTTTTTCCCCCAAAAATGATAGAACTTGGTTTTTGGAGGGGGTGTTAGCCTTGGATTTTCTGACAAATTGGTCCCGACTCGACGAGCCCCATTTTAAATGAGTATTAGCCTTAGATTTCTAACCTTGTTCATATCCAATACCTTTTAGTTGGTATTAGACTTCAAATTTATGGGTAATAGACTTTTTCCCCCCAAAAATGATAGAACTTGGTTTTTGGAGGGGGTGTTAGCCTTGGATTTTCTGACAAATTGGTCCCCGACTCGACGAGCCCCATTTTAAATGAGTATTAGCCTTAGATTTCTAACCTTGTTCATATCCAATACCTTTTAGTTGGTATTAGACTTCAAATTTATGGGTAATAGACTTTTTCTCCCCAAAAATGATTGAACTTGGTTTTTTGGAGGGGGGTGTTAGCCTTGGATTTTCTGGACAAATTGGTCCCGACTCGACGAGCCCCCATTTTGAATGAGTATTAGCCTTAGATTTCTAACCTTGTTCATATCCAATACCTTTTAGTTGGTATTAGACTTCAAATTTATGGGTAATAGACTTTTTCCCCCCAAAAATGATAGAACTTGGTTTTTTGGAGGGGGTGTTAGCCTTGGATTTTCTGGACAAATTGGTCCCGACTCGACGAGCCCCATTTTTAAATGAGTATTAGCCTTAGATTTCTAACCTTGTTCATATCCAATACCTTTTAGTTGGTATTAGACTTCAAATTTATGGGTAATAGACTTTTTCCCCCCAAAAATGATAGAACTTGGTTTTTTGGAGGGGGTGTTAGCCTTGGATTTTCTGACAAATTGGTCCCGACTCGACGAGCCCCATTTTGAAATGAGTATTAGCCTTAGATTTCTAACCTTGTTCATATCCAATACCTTTTAGTTGGTATTAGACTTCAAATTTATGGGTAATAGACTTTTTCCCCCAAAAATGATAGAACTTGGTTTTTTGGAGGGGGTGTTAGCCTTGGATTTTCTGACAAATTGGTCCCGACTCGACGAGCCCCATTTTAAATGAGTATTAGCCTTAGATTTCTAACCTTGTTCATATCCAATACCTTTTAGTTGGTATTAGACTTCAAATTTATGGGTAATAGACTTTTTCTCCCCAAAAATGATAGAACTTGGTTTTTGGAGGGGGGTGTTAGCCTTGGATTTTCTGGACAAATTGGTCCCGACTCGACGAGCCCCATTTTGAAATGAGTATTAGCCTTAGATTTCTAACCTTGTTCATATCCAATACCTTTTAGTTGGTATTAGACTTCAAATTTATGGGTAATAGACTTTTTCTCCCCAAAAATGATAGAACTTGGTTTTTTGGAGGGGGGTGTTAGCCTTGGATTTTCTGACAAATTGGTCCCGACTCGACGAGCCCCATTTTGAAATGAGTATTAGCCTTAGATTTCTAACCTTGTTCATATCCAATACCTTTTAGTTGGTATTAGACTTCAAATTTATGGGTAATAGACTTTTTCCCCCCAAAAATGATAGAACTTGGTTTTTTGGAGGGGGTGTTAGCCTTGGATTTTCTGGACAAATTGGTCCCGACTCGACGAGCCCCATTTTAAATGAGTATTAGCCTTAGATTTCTAACCTTGTTCATATCCAATACCTTTTAGTTGGTATTAGACTTCAAATTTATGGGTAATAGACTTTTTCCCCCCAAAAATGATAGAACTTGGTTTTTTGGAGGGGGGTGTTAGCCTTGGATTTTCTGACAAATTGGTCCCGACTCGACGAGCCCCATTTTGAATGAGTATTAGCCTTAGATTTCTAACCTTGTTCATATCCAATACCTTTTAGTTGGTATTAGACTTCAAATTTATGGGTAATAGACTTTTTCTCCCCAAAAATGATAGAACTTGGTTTTTGGAGGGGGTGTTAGCCTTGGATTTTCTGGACAAATTGGTCCCGACTCGACGAGCCCCATTTTAAATGAGTATTAGCCTTAGATTTCTAACCTTGTTCATATGCAATACCTTTTAGTTGGTATTAGACTTCAAATTTATGGGTAATAGACTTTTTCCCCCCAAAAATGATAGAACTTGGTTTTTGGAGGGGGTGTTAGCCTTGGATTTTCTGACAAATTGGTCCCGACTCGACGAGCCCCATTTTGAATGAGTATTAGCCTTAGATTTCTAACCTTGTTCATATCCAATACCTTTTAGTTGGTATTAGACTTCAAATTTATGGGTAATAGACTTTTTCACCCCAAAAATGATTGAACTTGGTTTTTGGAGGGGGTGTTAGCCTTGGATTTTCTGACAAATTGGTCCCGACTCGACGAGCCCCATTTTGAATGAGTATTAGCCTTAGATTTCTAACCTTGTTCATATCCAATACCTTTTAGTTGGTATTAGACTTCAAATTTATGGGTAATAGACTTTTTCTCCCCAAAAATGATAGAACTTGGTTTTTTGGAGGGGGTGTTAGCCTTGGATTTTCTGGACAAATTGGTCCCGACTCGACGAGCCCCATTTTGAAATGAGTATTAGCCTTAGATTTCTAACCTTGTTCATATCCAATACCTTTTAGTTGGTATTAGACTTCAAATTTATGGGTAATAGACTTTTTCTCCCCCAAAAATGATAGAACTTGGTTTTTGGAGGGGGGTGTTAGCCTTGGATTTTCTGACAAATTGGTCCCGACTCGACGAGCCCCATTTTGAATGAGTATTAGCCTTAGATTTCTAACCTTGTTCATATCCAATACCTTTTAGTTGGTATTAGACTTCAAATTTATGGGTAATAGACTTTTTCCCCCCAAAAATGATAGAACTTGGTTTTTTGGAGGGGGTGTTAGCCTTGGATTTTCTGGACAAATTGGTCCCGACTCGACGAGCCCCCATTTTGAATGAGTATTAGCCTTAGATTTCTAACCTTGTTCATATCCAATACCTTTTAGTTGGTATTAGACTTCAAATTTATGGGTAATAGACTTTTTCCCCCCAAAAATGATAGAACTTGGTTTTTGGAGGGGGTGTTAGCCTTGGATTTTCTGGACAAATTGGTCCCGACTCGACGAGCCCCATTTTGAAATGAGTATTAGCCTTAGATTTCTAACCTTGTTCATATCCAATACCTTTTAGTTGGTATTAGACTTCAAATTTATGGGTAATAGACTTTTTCCCCCCCAAAAATGATTGAACTTGGTTTTTGGAGGGGGTGTTAGCCTTGGATTTTCTGGACAAATTGGTCCCGACTCGACGAGCCCCATTTTAAATGAGTATTAGCCTTAGATTTCTAACCTTGTTCATATGCAATACCTTTTAGTTGGTATTAGACTTCAAATTTATGGGTAATAGACTTTTTCCCCCCAAAAATGATAGAACTTGGTTTTTTGGAGGGGGTGTTAGCCTTGGATTTTCTGACAAATTGGTCCCGACTCGACGAGCCCCATTTTGAATGAGTATTAGCCTTAGATTTCTAACCTTGTTCATATCCAATACCTTTTAGTTGGTATTAGACTTCAAATTTATGGGTAATAGACTTTTTCCCCCCAAAAATGATAGAACTTGGTTTTTGGAGGGGGTGTTAGCCTTGGATTTTCTGGACAAATTGGTCCCGACTCGACGAGCCCCATTTTTGAATGAGTATTAGCCTTAGATTTCTAACCTTGTTCATATCCAATACCTTTTAGTTGGTATTAGACTTCAAATTTATGGGTAATAGACTTTTTCCCCCCAAAAATGATAGAACTTGGTTTTTGGAGGGGGTGTTAGCCTTGGATTTTCTGGACAAATTGGTCCCGACTCGACGAGCCCCATTTTGAATGAGTATTAGCCTTAGATTTCTAACCTTGTTCATATCCAATACCTTTTAGTTGGTATTAGACTTCAAATTTATGGGTAATAGACTTTTTCTCCCCAAAAATGATTGAACTTGGTTTTTGGAGGGGGGTGTTAGCCTTGGATTTTCTGACAAATTGGTCCCGACTCGACGAGCCCCATTTTAAATGAGTATTAGCCTTAGATTTCTAACCTTGTTCATATCCAATACCTTTTAGTTGGTATTAGACTTCAAATTTATGGGTAATAGACTTTTTCCCCCCAAAAATGATAGAACTTGGTTTTTTGGAGGGGGTGTTAGCCTTGGATTTTCTGGACAAATTGGTCCCGACTCGACGAGCCCCATTTTGAATGAGTATTAGCCTTAGATTTCTAACCTTGTTCATATCCAATACCTTTTAGTTGGTATTAGACTTCAAATTTATGGGTAATAGACTTTTTCTCCCCCAAAAATGATTGAACTTGGTTTTTTGGAGGGGGGTGTTAGCCTTGGATTTTCTGACAAATTGGTCCCGACTCGACGAGCCCCATTTTGAAATGAGTATTAGCCTTAGATTTCTAACCTTGTTCATATCCAATACCTTTTAGTTGGTATTAGACTTCAAATTTATGGGTAATAGACTTTTTCCCCCCAAAAATGATAGAACTTGGTTTTTTGGAGGGGGTGTTAGCCTTGGATTTTCTGACAAATTGGTCCCGACTCGACGAGCCCCATTTTGAAATGAGTATTAGCCTTAGATTTCTAACCTTGTTCATATCCAATACCTTTTAGTTGGTATTAGACTTCAAATTTATGGGTAATAGACTTTTTCTCCCAAAAATGATTGAACTTGGTTTTTGGAGGGGGTGTTAGCCTTGGATTTTCTGACAAATTGGTCCCGACTCGACGAGCCCCATTTTGAATGAGTATTAGCCTTAGATTTCTAACCTTGTTCATATCCAATACCTTTTAGTTGGTATTAGACTTCAAATTTATGGGTAATAGACTTTTTCTCCCCAAAAATGATTGAACTTGGTTTTTGGAGGGGGTGTTAGCCTTGGATTTTCTGGACAAATTGGTCCCGACTCGACGAGCCCCATTTTAAATGAGTATTAGCCTTAGATTTCTAACCTTGTTCATATCCAATACCTTTTAGTTGGTATTAGACTTCAAATTTATGGGTAATAGACTTTTCCCCCCAAAAATGATAGAACTTGGTTTTTGGAGGGGGTGTTAGCCTTGGATTTTCTGACAAATTGGTCCCGACTCGACGAGCCCCATTTTGAATGAGTATTAGCCTTAGATTTCTAACCTTGTTCATATCCAATACCTTTTAGTTGGTATTAGACTTCAAATTTATGGGTAATAGACTTTTTCTCCCCAAAAATGATTGAACTTGGTTTTTTGGAGGGGGTGTTAGCCTTGGATTTTCTGACAAATTGGTCCCGACTCGACGAGCCCCATTTTGAATGAGTATTAGCCTTAGATTTCTAACCTTGTTCATATCCAATACCTTTTAGTTGGTATTAGACTTCAAATTTATGGGTAATAGACTTTTTCCCCCAAAAAATGATAGAACTTGGTTTTTGGAGGGGGTGTTAGCCTTGGATTTTCTGGACAAATTGGTCCCGACTCGACGAGCCCCATTTTAAATGAGTATTAGCCTTAGATTTCTAACCTTGTTCATATGCAATACCTTTTAGTTGGTATTAGACTTCAAATTTATGGGTAATAGACTTTTTCCCCCCAAAATGATAGAACTTGGTTTTTTGGAGGGGGGTGTTAGCCTTGGATTTTCTGACAAATTGGTCCTCGACTCGACGAGCCCCATTTTTAAATGAGTATTAGCCTTAGATTTCTAACCTTGTTCATATCCAATACCTTTTAGTTGGTATTAGACTTTCAAATTTATGGGTAATAGATTTTTCTCCCAAAAATGATTGAACTTGGTTTTTGGAGGGGGTGTTAGCCTTGGATTTTCTGGACAAATTGGTCCCGACTCGACGAGCCCCATTTTGAATGAGTATTAGCCTTAGATTTCTATCCTTGTTCATATCCAATACCTTTTAGTTGGTATTAGACTTCAAATTTATGGGTAATAGACTTTTTCCCCCCAAAAATGATAGAACTTGGTTTTTGGAGGGGGTGTTAGCCTTGGATTTTCTGGACAAATTGGTCCCGACTCGACGAGCCCCATTTTGAAATGAGTATTAGCCTTAGATTTCTAACCTTGTTCATATCCAATACCTTTTAGTTGGTATTAGACTTCAAATTTATGGGTAATAGACTTTTTCCCCCCAAAAATGATAGAACTTGGTTTTTGGAGGGGGTGTTAGCCTTGGATTTTCTGACAAATTGGTCCCTCGACTCGACGAGCCCCATTTTGAAATGAGTATTAGCCTTAGATTTCTAACCTTGTTCATATCCAATACCTTTTAGTTGGTATTAGACTTCAAATTTATGGGTAATAGACTTTTTCCCCCAAAAATGATTGAACTTGGTTTTTTGGAGGGGGTGTTAGCCTTGGATTTTCTGAACAAATTGGTCCCGACTCGACGAGCCCCATTTTGAAATGAGTATTAGCCTTAGATTTCTAACCTTGTTCATATCCAATACCTTTTAGTTGGTATTAGACTTCAAATTTATGGGTAATAGACTTTTTCCCCCCAAAAATGATAGAACTTGGTTTTTGGAGGGGGTGTTAGCCTTGGATTTTCTGACAAATTGGTCCCGACTCGACGAGCCCCATTTTGAATGAGTATTAGCCTTAGATTTCTAACCTTGTTCATATCCAATACCTTTTAGTTGGTATTAGACTTCAAATTTATGGGTAATAGACTTTTTCTCCCAAAAATGATTGAACTTGGTTTTTTGGAGGGGGGTGTTAGCCTTGGATTTTCTGACAAATTGGTCCCGACTCGACGAGCCCCATTTTTGAATGAGTATTAGCCTTAGATTTCTAACCTTGTTCATATCCAATACCTTTTAGTTGGTATTAGACTTCAAATTTATGGGTAATAGACTTTTTCTCCCCAAAAATGATTGAACTTGGTTTTTTGGAGGGGGGTGTTAGCCTTGGATTTTCTGGACAAATTGGTCCCGACTCGACGAGCCCCATTTTGAATGAGTATTAGCCTTAGATTTCTAACCTTGTTCATATCCAATACCTTTTAGTTGGTATTAGACTTCAAATTTATGGGTAATAGACTTTTTCCCCCAAAAATGATAGAACTTGGTTTTTGGAGGGGGGTGTTAGCCTTGGATTTTCTGACAAATTGGTCCCGACTCGACGAGCCCCATTTTGAATGAGTATTAGCCTTAGATTTCTAACCTTGTTCATATCCAATACCTTTTAGTTGGTATTAGACTTCAAATTTATGGGTAATAGACTTTTTCCCCCCCAAAAATGATAGAACTTGGTTTTTGGAGGGGGTGTTAGCCTTGGATTTTCTGACAAATTGGTCCCCGACTCGACGAGCCCCATTTTGAATGAGTATTAGCCTTAGATTTCTAACCTTGTTCATATCCAATACCTTTTAGTTGGTATTAGACTTCAAATTTATGGGTAATAGACTTTTTCTCCCCCAAAAATGATTGAACTTGGTTTTTTGGAGGGGGTGTTAGCCTTGGATTTTCTGGGACAAATTGGTCCCGACTCGACGAGCCCCATTTTGAATGAGTATTAGCCTTAGATTTCTAACCTTGTTCATATCCAATACCTTTTAGTTGGTATTAGACTTCAAATTTATGGGTAATAGACTTTTTCCCCCCCCAAAAATGATTGAACTTGGTTTTTGGAGGGGGTGTTAGCCTTGGATTTTCTGACAAATTGGTCCCGACTCGACGAGCCCCATTTTGAATGAGTATTAGCCTTAGATTTCTAACCTTGTTCATATCCAATACCTTTTAGTTGGTATTAGACTTCAAATTTATGGGTAATAGACTTTTTCTCCCCCAAAAATGATTGAACTTGGTTTTTTGGAGGGGGTGTTAGCCTTGGATTTTCGGACAAATTGGTCCCGACTCGACGAGCCCCATTTTGAATGAGTATTAGCCTTAGATTTCTAACCTTGTTCATATCCAATACCTTTTAGTTGGTATTAGACTTCAAATTTATGGGTAATAGACTTTTTCTCCCAAAAATGATTGAACTTGGTTTTTGGAGGGGGTGTTAGCCTTGGATTTTCTGACAAATTGGTCCCGACTCGACGAGCCCCCATTTTGAAATGAGTATTAGCCTTAGATTTCTAACCTTGTTCATATCCAATACCTTTTAGTTGGTATTAGACTTCAAATTTATGGGTAATAGACTTTTTCCCCCCAAAAATGATAGAACTTGGTTTTTGGAGGGGGTGTTAGCCTTGGATTTTCTGGACAAATTGGTCCCGACTCGACGAGCCCCATTTTGAATGAGTATTAGCCTTAGATTTCTAACCTTGTTCATATCCAATACCTTTTAGTTGGTATTAGACTTCAAATTTATGGGTAATAGACTTTTTCCCCCCAAAAATGATAGAACTTGGTTTTTTGGAGGGGGTGTTAGCCTTGGATTTTCTGGACAAATTGGTCCCGACTCGACGAGCCCCATTTTGAATGAGTATTAGCCTTAGATTTCTAACCTTGTTCATATCCAATACCTTTTAGTTGGTATTAGACTTCAAATTTATGGGTAATAGACTTTTTCTCCCCCAAAAATGATTGAACTTGGTTTTTTGGAGGGGGTGTTAGCCTTGGATTTTCTGACAAATTGGTCCCGACTCGACGAGCCCCATTTTGAATGAGTATTAGCCTTAGATTTCTAACCTTGTTCATATCCAATACCTTTTAGTTGGTATTAGACTTCAAATTTATGGGTAATAGATTTTTCTCCCAAAAATGATTGAACTTGGTTTTTGGAGGGGGTGTTAGCCTTGGATTTTCTGGACAAATTGGTCCCGACTCGACGAGCCCCATTTTGAATGAGTATTAGCCTTAGATTTCTAACCTTGTTCATATCCAATACCTTTTAGTTGGTATTAGACTTCAAATTTATGGGTAATAGACTTTTTCCCCCCAAAAATGATAGAACTTGGTTTTTGGAGGGGGGTGTTAGCCTTGGATTTTCTGGACAAATTGGTCCCGACTCGACGAGCCCCATTTTGAATGAGTATTAGCCTTAGATTTCTATCCTTGTTCATATCCAATACCTTTTAGTTGGTATTAGACTTCAAATTTATGGGTAATAGACTTTTTCCCCCCAAAAATGATAGAACTTGGTTTTTGGAGGGGGTGTTAGCCTTGGATTTTCTGACAAATTGGTCCCGACTCGACGAGCCCCATTTTGAATGAGTATTAGCCTTAGATTTCTAACCTTGTTCATATCCAATACCTTTTAGTTGGTATTAGACTTCAAATTTATGGGTAATAGAGTTTTTCCCCCAAAAATGATTGAACTTGGTTTTTTGGAGGGGGGTGTTAGCCTTGGATTTTCTGACAAATTGGTCCCGACTCGACGAGCCCCATTTTGAATGAGTATTAGCCTTAGATTTCTAACCTTGTTCATATCCAATACCTTTTAGTTGGTATTAGACTTCAAATTTATGGGTAATAGAGTTTTTCACCCCAAAAATGATTGAACTTGGTTTTTGGAGGGGGTGTTAGCCTTGGATTTTCTGACAAATTGGTCCCGACTCGACGAGCCCCATTTTGAATGAGTATTAGCCTTAGATTTCTAACCTTGTTCATATCCAATACCTTTTAGTTGGTATTAGACTTCAAATTTATGGGTAATAGACTTTTTCTCCCAAAAATGATTGAACTTGGTTTTTGGAGGGGGTGTTAGCCTTGGATTTTCTGACAAATTGGTCCCCGACTCGACGAGCCCCATTTTGAATGAGTATTAGCCTTAGATTTCTAACCTTGTTCATATCCAATACCTTTTAGTTGGTATTAGACTTCAAATTTATGGGTAATAGACTTTTTCTCCCCAAAAATGATAGAACTTGGTTTTTGGAGGGGGTGTTAGCCTTGGATTTTCTGACAAATTGGTCCCCGACTCGACGAGCCCCATTTTGAAATGAGTATTAGCCTTAGATTTCTAACCTTGTTCATATCCAATACCTTTTAGTTGGTATTAGACTTCAAATTTATGGGTAATAGACTTTTTCCCCCCAAAAATGATAGAACTTGGTTTTTGGAGGGGGTGTTAGCCTTGGATTTTCTGGACAAATTGGTCCCGACTCGACGAGCCCCCATTTTTAAATGAGTATTAGCCTTAGATTTCTAACCTTGTTCATATCCAATACCTTTTAGTTGGTATTAGACTTCAAATTTATGGGTAATAGACTTTTTCTCCCCCAAAAATGATAGAACTTGGTTTTTTGGAGGGGGGTGTTAGCCTTGGATTTTCTGGACAAATTGGTCCCGACTCGACGAGCCCCATTTTGAATGAGTATTAGCCTTAGATTTCTATCCTTGTTCATATCCAATACCTTTTAGTTGGTATTAGACTTCAAATTTATGGGTAATAGACTTTTCCACCCAAAAATGATAGAACTTGGTTTTTGGAGGGGGTGTTAGCCTTGGATTTTCTGACAAATTGGTCCCGACTCGACGAGCCCCATTTTGAAATGAGTATTAGCCTTAGATTTCTAACCTTGTTCATATCCAATACCTTTTAGTTGGTATTAGACTTCAAATTTATGGGTAATAGACTTTTTCCCCCCAAAAATGATAGAACTTGGTTTTTTGGAGGGGGGTGTTAGCCTTGGATTTTCTGACAAATTGGTCCCGACTCGACGAGCCCCATTTTGAATGAGTATTAGCCTTAGATTTCTAACCTTGTTCATATCCAATACCTTTTAGTTGGTATTAGACTTCAAATTTATGGGTAATAGACTTTTCCCCCAAAAATGATAGAACTTGGTTTTTGGAGGGGGTGTTAGCCTTGGATTTTCTGGACAAATTGGTCCCGACTCGACGAGCCCCCATTTTGAATGAGTATTAGCCTTAGATTTCTAACCTTGTTCATATCCAATACCTTTTAGTTGGTATTAGACTTCAAATTTATGGGTAATAGACTTTTTCCCCCCAAAAATGATAGAACTTGGTTTTTGGAGGGGGTGTTAGCCTTGGATTTTCTGACAAATTGGTCCCCGACTCGACGAGCCCCATTTTGAATGAGTATTAGCCTTAGATTTCTAACCTTGTTCATATCCAATACCTTTTAGTTGGTATTAGACTTCAAATTTATGGGTAATAGACTTTTCCCCCCCAAAAATGATAGAACTTGGTTTTTGGAGGGGGTGTTAGCCTTGGATTTTCTGGACAAATTGGTCCCGACTCGACGAGCCCCATTTTGAATGAGTATTAGCCTTAGATTTCTATCCTTGTTCATATCCAATACCTTTTAGTTGGTATTAGACTTCAAATTTATGGGTAATAGACTTTTTCCCCCCCAAAATGATAGAACTTGGTTTTTGGAGGGGGTGTTAGCCTTGGATTTTCTGGACAAATTGGTCCCGACTCGACGAGCCCCATTTTAAATGAGTATTAGCCTTAGATTTCTAACCTTGTTCATATCCAATACCTTTTAGTTGGTATTAGACTTCAAATTTATGGGTAATAGACTTTTTCCCCCCCAAAAATGATAGAACTTGGTTTTTGGAGGGGGGTGTTAGCCTTGGATTTTCTGACAAATTGGTCCCGACTCGACGAGCCCCATTTTAAATGAGTATTAGCCTTAGATTTCTAACCTTGTTCATATCCAATACCTTTTAGTTGGTATTAGACTTCAAATTTATGGGTAATAGACTTTTTCTCCCAAAAATGATTGAACTTGGTTTTTTGGAGGGGGTGTTAGCCTTGGATTTTCTGGACAAATTGGTCCCGACTCGACGAGCCCCATTTTGAAATGAGTATTAGCCTTAGATTTCTATCCTTGTTCATATCCAATACCTTTTAGTTGGTATTAGACTTCAAATTTATGGGTAATAGACTTTTCCACCCCAAAATGATAGAACTTGGTTTTTTGGAGGGGGTGTTAGCCTTGGATTTTCTGACAAATTGGTCCCGACTCGACGAGCCCCATTTTGAATGAGTATTAGCCTTAGATTTCTAACCTTGTTCATATCCAATACCTTTTAGTTGGTATTAGACTTCAAATTTATGGGTAATAGACTTTTTCCCCCAAAAATGATAGAACTTGGTTTTTGGAGGGGGTGTTAGCCTTGGATTTTCGGACAAATTGGTCCTGACTCGACGAGCCCCATTTTGAATGAGTATTAGCCTTAGATTTCTATCCTTGTTCATATCCAATACCTTTTAGTTGGTATTGTTATTCAAGGATTAAGGCAACTATACACCTAAGGGGGGGGGAATTAGGTGTAAATACAATAATTATAGCAATTCTAAAATCAATTACTTTAAAGTAAAGAGATAAGAGAGAGAGATTGCTAACTCGGTTTTTAACGTGGTTCGGCAAGCCTACGTCCACGATTCAAGTACAAATTGCACTTGAGTATTGTACTCTCTTACTAGTCCAAGTAACAAGATTACAAATCTTGCTTGATGAATCCACACCAAGACTTTTACACCACTTGAAGATATGCCCTCTTCAAGATTTTCCTTCTTCCCACTTGAAGATGTACCCTCTTCAAGATTTTTCCTTGGTGATGTTCCCTCACCAATAACAAGAGTTTTATACTCAACTCTCAAGAGTATTACAATGATTGTTTTTGTAAAACAACAATACACTCTTAATAGTGTAGATATTACAAATGAAGATCTATGATCTCTTTATCTCACTTGATAACACTTAGAATATTTGAAGGTGTTTAAGTGTAGTGAGAATGAGAAATACTCTTTGTGTTAAGATATGAAGGTTTAAACACAAATATGAGTATTAATGAGGATTGATGATTTGAAGGTGTTTATGCACTACTAATTGCCTCAATATCAGATATGAAAGTGTGTAACTTTTATTTTGCAATTGAGAGGCCTATTTATATGTTTCAAAGAGAAACTAGCCGTTTTAGTGCAACTGTCATCTCAATCGGTCGACCGGTTCACAACGGATAACTCAAGCGGTCGACCGGTTCAGCTCGAAAGGCAATTTGTCTTCCAAGCGGTCGACCGGTTCACTTGGTAACCCAAGCGGTCGACCGGTTCATGCAGACACCTCAAGCGGTCGACCGGTTCACAACGGATAACTCAAGCGGTCGACCGGTTCATGCAGAAACTCTATTTTGACAAATTATCTTTTTCTCGAAATTCTTGAACCGATTGATTATGACTTAAACCTATAATCATCAAACCCTTTTAATGCATGCAATGTGAAGTGTGTGAGTTCATTTTAATTTGTGCTATCAAGTTGGAAATTGAGATTTACATAAAGCACTAAAAATGAAAACTTATTCTAAGTCTTCACTTGCTTGCATCTTGGACTTCCCCGGAGTGATTTCTTCGTGTACTCCATTTTGCTTGTTGATGTATTCTTTGTATAATACCTGCTTTATAACTTAATCTCATCCAAGCATATTATTAGTCCATTTTCTTTTTATTGTTATCATCAAAATATATAAAGCATATAAGTATGACATTATATGTCAACAATCTCCCCCTTTTTGATGATGACAATAAACAAAAACTTAGATAAAAAAAATGAGTCTCCCCCTATATTTTGTAATGCAATATATAAGAGGCATTGAACATTTTGAGCAATTGAATCTAAGTAAAAATATCATATGCAATTTCAAGAAAAATTCATTTTTCTCCCCCTAAATATATGCATATAAATTTTTCATATTCTCATATTTTTCTCCCCCATTATTGATGCATTTGATATTTTGCATATTCTCTCCCCCTTTGGCATCAACAAAAAGAAAATTAACATCGTAGATAAATAAGAACACAATATTCAATATCATTGTTCAAATATCCAAAATGAAAAGCATAAACACAATAAAATTAGATGCATGATACAAAATCTCTAAGGAGGTGGGAATCGTGAGAGAAATGAAGTCATCATCTCCTGCATCTTCTGTATATCAGCCTGCATCGCTGACTGAGAATCTCTCATGGATCGCATATCTGTCTCAATGTGCGTGAGACGACTTTCTATCCTATGCGACCAGCCACTCGCAGATGGCTCATCTGGTGAGGAAGCCGGAGGTGGTGACTCAAATAAATTTGTGAAATCATCCTCACCCTGATCCGCAGCCACATTCTCCTCCTCTTCAAAGATCTACATGCTCTTCCTCAAAGCATGTGCACCCTCTTGGTGCCCTTTGAATCCACTCACCATCCTCATTAAGCGCATATTTCATTCTAGTGAGAGTGGTGTTATTAATCTCCGTCTTATCTGAGTACGGTTTCTTATCCGTACCCGTCAGCAGGATCTCAAAATGCTCAAAAATAGTGGTAAACACTTGACCATAAGGTAGAGCCTTTTGTTTTTGATCGCATGCTAAGATCATATTCCTAATCAAGATGTATGGAAGGTTTATTGGTCTTCTCTGAATCATACAATCAATTAAGCATAACTCCATAAATGTAACTTCATCATAATGCCCCTTTTTGGGCAAGATATTGTGAGCAATAATCCTATGGAGTAGTCTAGGTCTCAATAACAGATCCTGACTTTTTATCTTAGCACTGAGCAAATCCATTATGCCCAAGTGTGCAATGCAACAAAGATGATCATAGGAAAATCCTTCAATGGTCGGAATTACTTTAATATCAAAAACTCTCTGACCATCATTAGATATACCCAATATCTCACCTAATTCAAAGACAATCAAATTCAATGGGAATTCGTGTAGAGTACTCATAATTCTTGGTTCTACATTAACCCTCATGTTAGCAAAGAACATTCTCATCAACTTAGGGTATGTAGGTTTCCTATATTCATACAATGAGTACCAACCCATTTCAAAGAAATAGGGTATCTATACCTAAGGCGATGCAGATCATTGCCCAAACCTCTTTCTACACTAATAGCTCTATTTGAGAAATTACTCAAAAAATCTTTGAACATTATCACCCGATGATGAGGCAGATCATTGGCCTCGCTTTGCTCCTTAATTCAGATCCCTCCTTAAGCGCTTCGGGGTGCCATGGACTTTAATTAGGCTTTGGATGTTTTGATTTGGAGTAGTTTTTTGAGAGGATTTGGGGTTGTTGTTTTCGGATTTTTGAATGTTGTCTCGTTGAATGTGTTCTCAAACCCTAGATAGTATTTATACTATCGAGCAACCTGGGTCGACCGGTTGCCTTGGGGTAAGTTCAACCTGGCCGACCGGTTGACTTCCCAAGTTGAGAATTGTCCAAATTTCTCTTTTGAACCGTTCTTTTCACTTGCAATGTAGCCTTTTCATGTAAAAAATTATGTCCAAAAGGCAAATAAATCAAGGAGCTAAAAATGCTAATTTTAGGCAGTAGCGAATCAGTATCGTTTCTTCCGGCTCAACCGGTCGACCGGTTGATCCAGATGCATGAACCTGGGCCGACCGGTTCATGCAAAAATGGAAATTTTTGCACTTTGACTTTAAAATCTTGATTTAAACTTCAAATTCCCCTTCATGTCCAAAAAATCAATTTCGTAAACATTTTTTCTCCGAAGATTCAAAAAAATTCCCAAAGTAGCCATCCTCTCGTTTTTGCCTCAACCGTAGACCGGTTTGTTGCTTTTTGATGAACCTGGGGTCGACCGGCTCATCCTGCACTTTTTAAACTCCCAAGAATTTGTTTTGAACAAATATCTTATGCTTAAAGTGTATACATTTTAACATCAAATAAATCCAACTTATAACCATTGATGTATACATAATTCAAACATCATTTGCATGGATAAACCCTAGGTTCCTTCTTATTTCGCAAAAGCGATCTTTTCCTAAGGGCTTTGTAAAAATATCTGCAAGTTGATGTTCTGTACCTATAAACTCAAGTACAATATCTCCTTTTGCAATGTGATCCCTTAAGAAGTGATGTCTTACTTCTATGTGTTTTGTACGAGAGTGTTGAATAGGATTTTTAGATAGGCAAATTGCACTTGTATTATCACATTTGATCGGAGTATTTTCAAACCTAAGTCTATAATCCTCCAGAGTTTGTTTCATCCATAATACTTGTGCACAACAACTACCTGCTGCAATATATTCTGCTTCAGTTGTTGATAGGGCTACCGAGTTTTGTTTCTTACTTGCCCATGATACTAGTGATGATCCTAGAAAATGACAAGTTCCACTAGTACTTTTCCTATCAATTTTACAACCCGCAAAATCTGCATCCGAATAACCGATTAAACTCATTTCACTTCCCTTCGGATACCACAATCCTAAATCAATTGTACCATGCAAGTAACGAAAAATTCTTTTTACTGCACTAACATGGGATTCTTTTGGACATGCTTGAAAACGTGCACATAAACATACACTAAACATAATATCGGGTCTACTTGCGGTTAAATATAAAAGAGAACCGATCATACCTCGATATTTGGTGATGTCTACGGTTTTACCTTTTTCGTCCATATCAAGCTTAATAGATGTCCCCCATGGGTGTGTCGGCATCTTTGACATGTTCCATCCCAAATCTTTTCGTAAGATCCTTGGTGTACTTGCTTTGGTTGATGAAGATGCCATCTCTTGTTTGTTTAATTTGCAACCCAAGGAAGAAATTTAATTCTCCCATCATGCTCATTTCAAATTCCTCTTGCATGCATTTTGCAAATTCCTTACATAGAGATTCGTTAGTAGCACCAAAAATTATATCATCAACATAGATTTGTACAATAAGGATATCTTTTCCTTTTCTTTTCGTAAAAAGGGTGGTGTCAATTTTGCCAATGTTGAAATCATTTTCAATAAGAAATGTTTTTAATCTATCATACCATGCCCTAGGTGCTTGTTTTAAACCATACAAGGCCTTTTTGAGTTTAAAAACATGATTAGGAAATTCAAAATTTTCAAAGCCTTGAGGTTGTTCAACATATACTTCTTCCATTATAAAGCCATTTAAAAATGCACTTTTAACATCCATTTGGAAGAGCGTAAAATTTGCATGACATGCATAGGCTAATAGCATTCTTATAGATTCAAGTCTAGCTACTGGTGCAAAGGTTTCTTCATAATCTATTCCTTCTTCTTGATTATAACCTTTAGCAACTAGTCTTGCTTTGTTTCTAACAATAGTCCCATGTTCATCAACTTTGTTTCTAAAGACCCATTTAGTACCAATTATTGATAAATCTTTTGGTCTAGGGACTAGTTCCCAAACATCATTTCTCTCAAACTGATTTAGCTCATCTTGCATGGCTAAAATCCATTTTTCATCATTTTCAGCTTCAATAAAGGTTTTAGGTTCTATTTGAGAAACAAATGCATAATGCCCACTAATGTTTCTAAGGGATGCTCTAGTTTTGGTTCCCTCAAAAGGATTACCAATAATTAATTCGGAGGATGAGAACTTACATACCTTAGCTCCTTTGGTGGCTCAAAGGAGTTACTTACCAACTCTTGTTGATTGCTTGAGCTTGGTTGGTCCTTGTTCATGTCTTCATTTGATGACTCCTTAGGGTTTTTATCATGAAGATTCAAATTTTGAACACTTTCATTTAAGTCATCTAGAATCTCAACAATTTTGTCACTTTGAGTTTCCTCAAAAGCGACATGCATGGATTCCTCAAGACAAAGTGTTCTATCATTGTATACTCTATAAGCTTTGCTAGAGGAGGAGTATCCAAGAAAAATTCCAACATCGGATTTTGAATCAAATTTATCAAGGTTGTCTTTAGTGTTTAGAATAAAACATTTTGAACCAAAGACTTTAAAATAAGAGATGTTGGGCTTCCTCCCTTTCCAAAGCTCATAAGGAGTCTTTTTTCAACTCAGTCTCAAAGTAACACGGTTTAAAAACATAGCAAGAAGTATTTACTGGCTTCCGCCCAAAAATATTTAGGGGTGTTAAATTCATTTATCATTGTTCTTGCCATTTCTTGAAGAGACCGATTTTTCCTTTCCACAACCCCATTTTGTTGGGGAGTTCTAGGCGTTGAAAAATTGTGGTGGTATCCTTTTTCTTCACAAAACGTTTCAAATAAATCACTTATGAATTCACCACCATGATCGCTCCTTATGTTTATTATAGAAAATCCTTTCTCGTTTTCGATTTTCTTTGAAAACTTTACAAATTCATAAACGGTTTCATCTTTTGATTTCAAAAATATAACCCATGTATACCTAGTAAAGTCATCAACAATTACAAACACATATCTATTACCACTTAAACTTCTTGTTCTAGTTGGTCCAAATAGATCTATATGAAGTAATTCTAAAGGTCTTTCGGTTGATATGTGATTCTTACTTTTTAAAAGACGTTTTAACTTGTTTACCCATTTGGCAAGCATCACATAACTTTTCCTTTTTATATGCAATATGAGGAAGACCTTTAACTAAATCATTTTTAGCTAATTTTGAAAGGATGTCCATGCTTATGTGACCTAGTCTTCTATGCCATAGAAAACTATCATTCATACTAGCAACAAGACAACTTTCAATACTCATACATGTATCTACTTTGATTTTATAGACGTTTCCAATTCTGTTACCGATAAAGATAATTTTATCATTTTCAAGTATTAAGCAACATGTATGATCAAAAATGATTTTATAGCCTTTGTCACATAATTGACTTATACTAAGCAAGTTATGTTTAAGACTATCAACAAGATATACATTTTCAATGGAGGGTGAAGACATACCTCCAATGTTACCAATTCCAACAATTTTCCCTTTTGAGTTGTCCCCAAAAGTCACTTTTCCTCCTTTAGCTTTGGTAAGGCTTGAAAAAAGGGTGCCGTCTCCGGTCATGTGTCTTGAACAAGCACTATCCAAAAACCACTCCCCCATGTTCCCTTGGTTCCTACAAAAACAGAATCAAGATGAGGATTTTGGTACCCATACCTTCTTGGGTCCTTTTTGGTTAGGGGTGGTTCCTTTTGGAACCCAAATCATGTCAACAATTTTATTTTTCTTCATCGGACATGCATAAATCAAATGACCTAATTTTCTACAGTAATTGCATGTATGACTTGGATCATAAGACTCTTTAGCTTTAACAAAGTAATTCTTTAGGTATTTTTGATTTTTATTAGGTTTATAACCTAATCCTCCTTTGTTAAATACACTTCTCTGGCTCGAAAGCATTTTCTCAAAAAATTTTGAGCCTTGTGTGAATTTTGTGATAATTATATTCAACTCATCAACTTTCTCTTTTAATGATTTATTATCTTTTTCAAGTTGATTGGTCTTGCTACTCTTGTCATTTAAATCATATACTTTCTTTTCTAATAATTCTTTTTCTTCAATCAAGCATATATGATTTCTTTTTAGAGTACTATATTTAGAACCTAATTTCTTATATTCTACATACAAATTTTCAAGTTGTTCATGTAGTTCAATATAAGAGGGGTCGGATTCATCATCCGAAGATTGTACCTCATTTTCGCTTTCAATTGCCATAAAGCACATGTTAGCCACATGTTCTTCTTCATCATTGGAGCTTGAGTCCGAGTCATCGCTCCATGTTGCTTTCAAAGCTTTCTTTTGAAAGCGATTTTCTTTTTCATTTGAAGAAGAGGACAATCGGTTTTGATATGTCCCACTTTGTTGCATTTGTAGCATCTTGGAGTTTCTTTGCTAGATTCTCCTTTGTTTCCCTCCTTTCTGTAGTTCGAAAACTTTCTCTTATCATTTTTCTTTCTAAGAAAGTTTCGAAACTGTCTTGTGATCAATGCTACATCTTCCACAAGATCGTCGTCACTGTCTTCATCATCGCCATTATCCTCGTCTTCAACTTGATGAACAGTTTTAAATGCCAAATTTTTCTTTGGCCTTTCTTCCTGATCTTGTTTTTCCATAGTGATCTCATGAGTCATTAGAGAACCGATGAGCTCCTCTAATGGTAATTTTGTGAGATCTTTTGCTTCTCGTATTGCTGTTACTTTAGCTTCCCAAGCTTTCGGTAGAGATCTGAGAACCTTACTTACAATATCTGCATTTGTGTAAGTTCTACCAAGAGCATGTAAACTATTTGTAATGCTAGTCATACGAGTAAACATACTTGTTATGGATTCATTTTGCAACATTTTAAATAACTCATACTGATGAACTAACATATCAATTTTTGATTCTTTTACTTGATTAGTTCCTTCGTGAGTTACTTCTAAAGTATGCCATATATCCCTAGCATTTTACAAGAAGATATTCTATTAAATTCACTTCTATTTAATGCACAGTATAAAGTGTTCATGGCTTTAGCATCCATAGAAAGTAATCTTTTATCTAGGTCCGTATATTCTATCATGCTTTTTGGAATCTCAATACCATTTTCGGTTTTGAGTGGTCTATGAGGTCCATTTTCAATAGAAAGCCATAAATCAAAATCTATAGATTGAAGATATATAGTCATTCTAGCTTTCCAATATGCATAGTCATTACCATCAAAAAATGGTGGTCTAGATGTTGAGGCACCTTCATTTTGGAGATTGTAACTTGTAGTTGCCATTCTACTCAAAGTCTAAGCAAACTTAATAATTGAGAACTAGGCTCGATACCAATTGTAATTCAAGGATTAAGGCAACTATACACCTAAGGGGGGGGAATTAGGTGTAAATACAATAATTATAGCAATTCTAAAATCAATTACTTTAAAGTAAAGAGATAAGAGAGAGAGATTGCTAACTCGGTTTTTAACGTGGTTCGGCAAGCCTACGTCCACGATTCAAGTACAAATTCGTACTTGAGTATTGTACTCTCTTACTAGTCCAAGTAACAAGATTACAAATCTCGCTTGATGAATCCACACCAAGACTTTTACACCACTTGAAGATATGCCCTCTTCAAGATTTTCCTTCTTCCCACTTGAAGATGTACCCTCTTCAAGATTTTTTCCTTGGTGATGTTCCCTCACCAATAACAAGAGTTTTATACTCAACTCTCAAGAGTATTACAATGATTGTTTTTTGTAAAACAACAATACACTCTTAATAGTGTAGATATTACAAATGAAGATCTATGATCTCTTTATCTCACTTGATAACACTTAGAATATTTGAAGGTGTTTAAGTGTAGTGAGAATGAGAAATACTCTTTGTGTTAAGATATGAAGGTTTAAACACAAATATGAGTATTAATGAGGATTGATGATTTGAAGGTGTTTATGCACTACTAATTGCCTCAATATCAGATATGAAAGTGTGTAACCTTTTATTTTGCAATTGAGAGGCCTATTTATATGTTTCAAAGAGAAACTAGCCGCTTTTAGTGCAATCTGTCATCTCAAATCGGTCGACCGGTTCACAACGGATAACTCAAGCGGTCGACCGGTTCAGCTCGAAAGGCAATTTGTCTTCCAAGCGGTCGACCGGTTCACTTGGTAACCCAAGCGGTCGACCGGTTCATGCAGACACCTCAAGCGGTCGACCGGTTCACAACGGATAACTCAAGCGGTCGACCGGTTCATGCGTAAAACTCTATTTTGACAAATTATCTTTTTCTCGAAATTCTTGAACCGATTGATTATGACTTAAACCTATAATCATCAAACCCTTTTAATGCATGCAATGTGAAGTGTGTGAGTTCATTTTAATTTGTGCTATCAAGTTGGAAATTGAGATTTACATAAAGCACTAAAAATGAAAACTTATTCTAAGTCTTCACTTGCTTGCATCTTGGACTTCCTGGAGTGATTTCTTCGTGTACTCCATTTTGCTTGTTGATGTATTCTTTGTATAATACCTGTTTATAACTTAATCTCATCCAAGCATATTATTAGTCCATTTTCTTTTTATTGTTATCATCAAAATATATAAAGCATATAAGTATGACATTATATGTCAACAGGTATTAGACTTCAAATTTATGGGTAATAGACTTTTCCCCCCAAAATGATAGAACTTGGTTTTTGGAGGGGGTGTTAGCCTTGGATTTTCGGACAAATTGGTCCTGACTCGACGAGCCCCATTTTGAATGAGTATTAGCCTTACATTTCTATCCTTGTTCATATCCAATACCTTTTAGTTGGTATTAGACTTCAAATTTATGGGTAATAGAGTTTTCACCCAAAAATGATTGAACTTGGTTTTTTGGAGGGGGTGTTAGCCTTGGATTTTCTGAACAAATTGATCCCGACTCGACGAGCCCCATTTTGAATGAGTATTAGCCTTAGATTTCTAACCTTGTTCATATCCAATACCTTTTAGTTGGTATTAGACTTCAAATTTATGGGTAATAGAGTTTTTCTCCCCAAAAATGATTGAACTTGGTTTTTGGAGGGGGTGTTAGCCTTGGATTTTCTGACAAATTGGTCCCGACTCGACGAGCCCCATTTTG
>JAPFFJ010000291.1:0-23031 GCA_029204005.1 Salix udensis
GTATTAGACTTCAAATTTATGGGTAATAGAGTTTTTCTCCCCCAAAAATGATTGAACTTGGTTTTTGGAGGGGGTGTTAGCCTTGGATTTTCGGACAAATTGGTCCTGAATCGACGAGCCCCATTTTGAATGAGTATTAGCCTTAGATTTCTAACCTTGTTCATATCCAATACCTTTTAGTTGGTATTAGACTTCAAATTTATGGGTAATAGAGTTTTCACCCATAAATGATTGAACTTGGTTTTTGGAGGGGGTGTTAGCCTTGGATTTTCGAACAAATTGATCCTGACTCGACGAGCCCCATTTTGAATGAGTATTAGCCTTAGATTTATAACCTTGTTCATATCCAATACCTTTTAGTTGGTATTAGACTTCAAATTTATGGGTAATAGACTTTTCCCCCCAAAATGATAGAACTTGGTTTTTGGAGGGGGTGTTAGCCTTGGATTTTCGGACAAATTGGTCCCGACTCGACGAGCCCCATTTTAAATGAGTATTAGCCTTAGATTTCTAACCTTGTTCATATCCAATACCTTTTAGTTGGTATTAGACTTCAAATTTATGGGTAATAGATTTTTCTCCCAAAAATGATTGAACTTGGTTTTTGGAGGGGGTGTTAGCCTTGGATTTTCGGACAAATTGGTCCTGACTCGACGAGCCCCATTTTGAATGAGTATTAGCCTTAGATTTCTAACCTTGTTCATATCCAATACCTTTTAGTTGGTATTAGACTTCAAATTTATGGGTAATAGACTTTTTCCCCCAAAAATGATAGAACTTGGTTTTTGGAGGGGGGTGTTAGCCTTGGATTTTCGGACAAATTGGTCCCGACTCGACGAGCCCCATTTTAAATGAGTATTAGCCTTAGATTTCTAACCTTGTTCATATCCAATACCTTTTAGTTGGTATTAGACTTCAAATTTATGGGTAATAGACTTTTCCCCCCAAAAATGATAGAACTTGGTTTTTGGAGGGGGTGTTAGCCTTGGATTTTTCGGACAAATTGGTCCCGACTCGACGAGCCCCATTTTGAATGAGTATTAGCCTTAGATTTCTAACCTTGTTCATATCCAATACCTTTTAGTTGGTATTAGACTTCAAATTTATGGGTAATAGAGTTTTCACCCCAAAAATGATTGAACTTGGTTTTTGGAGGGGGTGTTAGCCTTGGATTTTCGGACAAATTGGTCCCGACTCGACGAGCCCCATTTTGAATGAGTATTAGCCTTAGATTTCTAACCTTGTTCATATCCAATACCTTTTAGTTGGTATTAGACTTCAAATTTATGGGTAATAGACTTTTTCCCCCCCAAAAATGATAGAACTTGGTTTTTTGGAGGGGGGTGTTAGCCTTGGATTTTCGGACAAATTGGTCCCGACTCGACGAGCCCCATTTTAAATGAGTATTAGCCTTAGATTTCTAACCTTGTTCATATCCAATACCTTTTAGTTGGTATTAGACTTCAAATTTATGGGTAATAGATTTTTCTCCCAAAAAATGATTGAACTTGGTTTTTGGAGGGGGTGTTAGCCTTGGATTTTCTGGGACAAATTGGTCCCGACTCGACGAGCCCCATTTTGAATGAGTATTAGCCTTAGATTTCTAACCTTGTTCATATCCAATACCTTTTAGTTGGTATTAGACTTCAAATTTATGGGTAATAGACTTTTCTCCCCCAAAAATGATAGAACTTGGTTTTTGGAGGGGGTGTTAGCCTTGGATTTTCGGACAAATTGGTCCCGACTCGACGAGCCCCATTTTAAATGAGTATTAGCCTTAGATTTCTAACCTTGTTCATATCCAATACCTTTTAGTTGGTATTAGACTTCAAATTTATGGGTAATAGAGTTTTTCTCCCCAAAAATGATTGAACTTGGTTTTTGGAGGGGGTGTTAGCCTTGGATTTTCGGACAAATTGGTCCCGACTCGACGAGCCCCCATTTTGAATGAGTATTAGCCTTAGATTTCTAACCTTGTTCATATCCAATACCTTTTAGTTGGTATTAGACTTCAAATTTATGGGTAATAGAGTTTTCACCCAAAAATGATTGAACTTGGTTTTTTGGAGGGGGTGTTAGCCTTGGATTTTCGGACAAATTGGTCCCGACTCGACGAGCCCCATTTTTGAATGAGTATTAGCCTTAGATTTATAACCTTGTTCATATCCAATACCTTTTAGTTGGTATTAGACTTCAAATTTATGGGTAATAGACTTTTTCTCCCCAAAAATGATTGAACTTGGTTTTTGGAGGGGGTGTTAGCCTTGGATTTTCGGACAAATTGGTCCCTGACTCGACGAGCCCCATTTTAAATGAGTATTAGCCTTAGATTTTCTAACCTTGTTCATATCCAATACCTTTTAGTTGGTATTAGACTTCAAATTTATGGGTAATAGAGTTTTCTCCCAAAAATGATTGAACTTGGTTTTTGGAGGGGGTGTTAGCCTTGGATTTTCGGACAAATTGGTCCTGACTCGACGAGCCCCATTTTAAATGAGTATTAGCCTTAGATTTCTAACCTTGTTCATATCCAATACCTTTTAGTTGGTATTAGACTTCAAATTTATGGGTAATAGAGTTTTCTCCCAAAAATGATTGAACTTGGTTTTTGGAGGGGGTGTTAGCCTTGGATTTTCGGACAAATTGGTCCTGACTCGACGAGCCCCAATTTAAATGAGTATTAGCCTTAGATTTCTAACCTTGTTCATATCCAATACCTTTTAGTTGGTATTAGACTTCAAATTTATGGGTAATAGAGTTTTCTCCCCAAAAATGATTGAACTTGGTTTTTTGGAGGGGGTGTTAGCCTTGGATTTTCGGACAAATTGGTCCTGACTCGACGAGCCCCATTTTGAATGAGTATTAGCCTTAGATTTATAACCTTGTTCATATCCAATACCTTTTAGTTGGTATTAGACTTCAAATTTATGGGTAATAGACTTTTTCCCCCCCAAAAATGATAGAACTTGGTTTTTGGAGGGGGTGTTAGCCTTGGATTTTCTGGACAAATTGGTCCTGACTCGACGAGCCCCATTTTGAATGAGTATTAGCCTTAGATTTCTAACCTTGTTCATATCCAATACCTTTTAGTTGGTATTAGACTTCAAATTTATGGGTAATAGATTTTTCCCCCAAAAATGATTGAACTTGGTTTTTGGAGGGGGTGTTAGCCTTGGATTTTCGGACAAATTGGTCCTGACTCGACGAGCCCCATTTTGAATGAGTATTAGCCTTAGATTTCTAACCTTGTTCATATCCAATACCTTTTAGTTGGTATTAGACTTCAAATTTATGGGTAATAGATTTTTCTCCCAAAAATGATTGAACTTGGTTTTTGGAGGGGGTGTTAGCCTTGGATTTTCGGACAAATTGGTCCTGACTCGACGAGCCCCATTTTAAATGAGTATTAGCCTTAGATTTTCTAACCTTGTTCATATCCAATACCTTTTAGTTGGTATTAGACTTCAAATTTATGGGTAATAGAGTTTTCTCCCCAAAAATGATTGAACTTGGTTTTTTGGAGGGGGTGTTAGCCTTGGATTTTCGGACAAATTGGTCCTGACTCGACGAGCCCCATTTTAAATGAGTATTAGCCTTAGATTTCTAACCTTGTTCATATCCAATACCTTTTAGTTGGTATTAGACTTCAAATTTATGGGTAATAGAGTTTTCTCCCAAAAATGATTGAACTTGGTTTTTGGAGGGGGTGTTAGCCTTGGATTTTCGGACAAATTGGTCCTGACTCGACGAGCCCCATTTTAAATGAGTATTAGCCTTAGATTTCTAACCTTGTTCATATCCAATACCTTTTAGTTGGTATTAGACTTCAAATTTATGGGTAATAGAGTTTTCTCCCAAAAATGATTGAACTTGGTTTTTGGAGGGGGTGTTAGCCTTGGATTTTTCGGACAAATTGGTCCCCGACTCGACGAGCCCCATTTTGAATGAGTATTAGCCTTAGATTTCTAACCTTGTTCATATCCAATACCTTTTAGTTGGTATTAGACTTCAAATTTATGGGTAATAGACTTTTTCCCCCCAAAAATGATTGAACTTGGTTTTTGGAGGGGGTGTTAGCCTTGGATTTTCGGACAAATTGGTCCTGACTCGACGAGCCCCATTTTGAATGAGTATTAGCCTTAGATTTCTAACCTTGTTCATATCCAATACCTTTTAGTTGGTATTAGACTTCAAATTTATGGGTAATAGACTTTTTCCCCCCCAAAAATGATTGAACTTGGTTTTTGGAGGGGGTGTTAGCCTTGGATTTTCGGACAAATTGGTCCCGACTCGACGAGCCCCATTTTGAATGAGTATTAGCCTTAGATTTCTAACCTTGTTCATATCCAATACCTTTTAGTTGGTATTAGACTTCAAATTTATGGGTAATAGACTTTTTCTCCCCAAAAATGATTGAACTTGGTTTTTTGGAGGGGGGTGTTAGCCTTGGATTTTCGGACAAATTGGTCCCGACTCGACGAGCCCCATTTTGAATGAGTATTAGCCTTAGATTTCTAACCTTGTTCATATCCAATACCTTTTAGTTGGTATTAGACTTCAAATTTATGGGTAATAGACTTTTTCTCCCCAAAAATGATAGAACTTGGTTTTTGGAGGGGGTGTTAGCCTTGGATTTTCGGACAAATTGGTCCCGACTCGACGAGCCCCCATTTTAAATGAGTATTAGCCTTAGATTTCTAACCTTGTTCATATCCAATACCTTTTAGTTGGTATTAGACTTCAAATTTATGGGTAATAGACTTTTCTCCCAAAAATGATTGAACTTGGTTTTTTGGAGGGGGTGTTAGCCTTGGATTTTCGGACAAATTGGTCCCGACTCGACGAGCCCCATTTTGAATGAGTATTAGCCTTAGATTTTCTAACCTTGTTCATATCCAATACCTTTTAGTTGGTATTAGACTTCAAATTTATGGGTAATAGACTTTTTCTCCCAAAAATGATTGAACTTGGTTTTTGGAGGGGGTGTTAGCCTTGGATTTTCGGACAAATTGGTCCCCGACTCGACGAGCCCCATTTTGAATGAGTATTAGCCTTAGATTTCTAACCTTGTTCATATCCAATACCTTTTAGTTGGTATTAGACTTCAAATTTATGGGTAATAGACTTTTTCCCCCCCAAAATGATAGAACTTGGTTTTTGGAGGGGGTGTTAGCCTTGGATTTTCGGACAAATTGGTCCCTGACTCGACGAGCCCCCATTTTGAAATGAGTATTAGCCTTAGATTTCTAACCTTGTTCATATCCAATACCTTTTAGTTGGTATTAGACTTCAAATTTATGGGTAATAGACTTTTCCCCCCAAAATGATAGAACTTGGTTTTTGGAGGGGGTGTTAGCCTTGGATTTTCGGACAAATTGGTCCTGAATCGACGAGCCCCATTTTGAATGAGTATTAGCCTTAGATTTCTAACCTTGTTCATATCCAATACGTTTTAGTTGGTATTAGACTTCAAATTTATGGGTAATAGAGTTTTCTCCCAAAAATGATAGAACTTGGTTTTTGGAGGGGGTGTTAGCCTTGGATTTTCGGACAAATTCGTCCTCACTCGACGAGCCCCATTTTGAATGACTATTAGCCTTAGATTTCTAACCTTGTTCATATCCAATACCTTTTAGTTGGTATTAGACTTCAAATTTATGGGTAATAGAGTTTTCTCCCAAAAATGATTGAACTTGGTTTTTTGGAGGGGGTGTTAGCCTTGGATTTTCGGACAAATTGGTCCCGACTCGACGAGCCCCCATTTTGAATGAGTATTAGCCTTAGATTTATAACCTTGTTCATATCCAATACCTTTTAGTTGGTATTAGACTTCAAATTTATGGGTAATAGACTTTTCTCCCCAAAAATGATAGAACTTGGTTTTTGGAGGGGGTGTTAGCCTTGGATTTTCTGGACAAATTGGTCCCGACTCGACGAGCCCCATTTTGAATGAGTATTAGCCTTAGATTTCTAACCTTGTTCATATCCAATACCTTTTAGTTGGTATTAGACTTCAAATTTATGGGTAATAGACTTTTTCCCCCCAAAAATGATTGAACTTGGTTTTTGGAGGGGGTGTTAGCCTTGGATTTTCGGACAAATTGGTCCCCGACTCGACGAGCCCCATTTTGAATGAGTATTAGCCTTAGATTTCTAACCTTGTTCATATCCAATACCTTTTAGTTGGTATTAGACTTCAAATTTATGGGTAATAGACTTTTTCTCCCCCAAAAATGATTGAACTTGGTTTTTTGGAGGGGGTGTTAGCCTTGGATTTTCTGGACAAATTGGTCCCGACTCGACGAGCCCCATTTTAAATGAGTATTAGCCTTAGATTTTTAACCTTGTTCATATCCAATACCTTTTAGTTGGTATTAGACTTCAAATTTATGGGTAATAGAGTTTTCTCCCAAAAATGATTGAACTTGGTTTTTGGAGGGGGTGTTAGCCTTGGATTTTCGGACAAATTGGTCCCTGACTCGACGAGCCCCCAATTTAAATGAGTATTAGCCTTAGAATTCTAACCTTGTTCATATCCAATACCTTTTAGTTGGTATTAGACTTCAAATTTATGGGTAATAGAGTTTTCTCCCAAAAATGATTGAACTTGGTTTTTTGGAGGGGTGTTAGCCTTGGATTTTCGGACAAATTGGTCCAGACTCGACGAGCCCCAATTTAAATGAGTATTAGCCTTAGAATTCTAACCTTGTTCATATCCAATACCTTTTAGTTGGTATTAGACTTCAAATTTATGGGTAATAGAGTTTTCTCCCAAAAATGATTGAACTTGGTTTTTTGAGGGGGTGTTAGCCTTGGATTTTCGGACAAATTGATCCTGACTCAACGAGCCCCATTTTGAATGAGTATTAGCCTTATATTTATAACCTTGTTCATATCCAATACCTTTTAGTTGGTATTAGACTTCAAATTTATGGGTAATAGATTTTTCTCCCAAAAATGATTGAACTTGGTTTTTGGAGGGGGTGTTAGCCTTGGATTTTCGCACAAATTGGTCCTGACTCGACGAGCCCCATTTTGAATGAGTATTAGCCTTAGATTTCTAACCTTGTTCATATCCAATACCTTTTAGTTGGTATTAGACTTCAAATTTATGGGTAATAGACTTTTCTCCCCCAAAAATGATTGAACTTGGTTTTTTGGAGGGGGGTGTTAGCCTTGGATTTTCGGACAAATTGGTCCCGACTCGACGAGCCCCATTTTTGAATGAGTATTAGCCTTAGATTTTATAACCTTGTTCATATCCAATACCTTTTAGTTGGTATTAGACTTCAAATTTATGGGTAATAGAGTTTTTCTCCCCAAAAAATGATTGAACTTGGTTTTTGGAGGGGGGTGTTAGCCTTGGATTTTCGGACAAATTGGTCCCCGACTCGACGAGCCCCATTTTTGAATGAGTATTAGCCTTAGATTTCTAACCTTGTTCATATCCAATACCTTTTAGTTGGTATTAGACTTCAAATTTATGGGTAATAGACTTTTTCCCCCCAAAAATGATAGAACTTGGTTTTTGGAGGGGGTGTTAGCCTTGGATTTTCTGGACAAATTGGTCCCGACTCGACGAGCCCCATTTTGAAATGAGTATTAGCCTTAGATTTCTAACCTTGTTCATATCCAATACCTTTTAGTTGGTATTAGACTTCAAATTTATGGGTAATAGACTTTTTCCCCCCCAAAAATGATAGAACTTGGTTTTTGGAGGGGGTGTTAGCCTTGGATTTTCTGGACAAATTGGTCCCCGACTCGACGAGCCCCATTTTGAAATGAGTATTAGCCTTAGATTTTCTAACCTTGTTCATATCCAATACCTTTTAGTTGGTATTAGACTTCAAATTTATGGGTAATAGACTTTTCCCCCCCAAAATGATAGAACTTGGTTTTTGGAGGGGGTGTTAGCCTTGGATTTTCTGGACAAATTGGTCCCGACTCGACGAGCCCCATTTTAAATGAGTATTAGCCTTAGATTTTCTAACCTTGTTCATATCCAATACCTTTTAGTTGGTATTAGACTTCAAATTTATGGGTAATAGACTTTTCTCCCCAAAAATGATAGAACTTGGTTTTTGGAGGGGGTGTTAGCCTTGGATTTTCTGACAAATTGGTCCCGACTCGACGAGCCCCATTTTTGAATGAGTATTAGCCTTAGATTTCTAACCTTGTTCATATCCAATACCTTTTAGTTGGTATTAGACTTCAAATTTATGGGTAATAGACTTTTTCCCCCCAAAAATGATAGAACTTGGTTTTTTGGAGGGGGTGTTAGCCTTGGATTTTCTGGACAAATTGGTCCCGACTCGACGAGCCCCCATTTTTAAATGAGTATTAGCCTTAGATTTCTAACCTTGTTCATATGCAATACCTTTTAGTTGGTATTAGACTTCAAATTTATGGGTAATAGACTTTTTCCCCCCAAAAATGATAGAACTTGGTTTTTGGAGGGGGGTGTTAGCCTTGGATTTTCGGACAAATTGGTCCCGAATCGACGAGCCCCCATTTTGAATGAGTATTAGCCTTAGATTTCTAACCTTGTTCATATCCAATACCTTTTAGTTGGTATTAGACTTCAAATTTATGGGTAATAGAGTTTTCTCCCCAAAAATGATTGAACTTGGTTTTTTGGAGGGGGTGTTAGCCTTGGATTTTCGGACAAATTGGTCCCGACTCGACGAGCCCCATTTTGAATGAGTATTAGCCTTAGATTTCTAACCTTGTTCATATCCAATACCTTTTAGTTGGTATTAGACTTCAAATTTATGGGTAATAGACTTTTTCCCCCCCAAAAATGATAGAACTTGGTTTTTGGAGGGGGGTGTTAGCCTTGGATTTTCTGGACAAATTGGTCCCGACTCGACGAGCCCCATTTTAAATGAGTATTAGCCTTAGATTTCTAACCTTGTTCATATCCAATACCTTTTAGTTGGTATTAGACTTCAAATTTATGGGTAATAGAGTTTTTCTCCCAAAAATGATTGAACTTGGTTTTTGGAGGGGGTGTTAGCCTTGGATTTTCTGGGACAAATTGGTCCCGACTCGACGAGCCCCATTTTTGAATGAGTATTAGCCTTAGATTTCTAACCTTGTTCATATCCAATACCTTTTAGTTGGTATTAGACTTCAAATTTATGGGTAATAGACTTTTCCCCCAAAAATGATAGAACTTGGTTTTTTGGAGGGGGTGTTAGCCTTGGATTTTCTGACAAATTGGTCCCGACTCGACGAGCCCCATTTTAAATGAGTATTAGCCTTAGATTTCTAACCTTGTTCATATCCAATACCTTTTAGTTGGTATTAGACTTCAAATTTATGGGTAATAGACTTTTTCCCCCCCAAAATGATAGAACTTGGTTTTTGGAGGGGGTGTTAGCCTTGGATTTTCTGGACAAATTGGTCCCGACTCGACGAGCCCCATTTTTGAATGAGTATTAGCCTTAGATTTCTAACCTTGTTCATATCCAATACCTTTTAGTTGGTATTAGACTTCAAATTTATGGGTAATAGACTTTTTCCCCCAAAAATGATTGAACTTGGTTTTTTGGAGGGGGTGTTAGCCTTGGATTTTCGGACAAATTGGTCCCGACTCGACGAGCCCCATTTTGAATGAGTATTAGCCTTAGATTTCTAACCTTGTTCATATCCAATACCTTTTAGTTGGTATTAGACTTCAAATTTATGGGTAATAGACTTTTTCTCCCCAAAAATGATTGAACTTGGTTTTTTGGAGGGGGTGTTAGCCTTGGATTTTCTGACAAATTGGTCCCGACTCGACGAGCCCCAATTTTAAATGAGTATTAGCCTTAGATTTTTAACCTTGTTCATATCCATTACCTTTTAGTTGGTATTAGACTTCAAATTTATGGGTAATAGAGTTTTCTCCCAAAAATGATTGAACTTGGTTTTTGGAGGGGGTGTTAGCCTTGGATTTTCTGACAAATTGGTCCCTGACTCGACGAGCCCCATTTTAAATGAGTATTAGCCTTAGATTTCTAACCTTGTTCATATCCAATACCTTTTAGTTGGTATTAGACTTCAAATTTATGGGTAATAGACTTCTCCCCCAAAAATGATTGAACTTGGTTTTTGGAGGGGGTGTTAGCCTTGGATTTTCGGACAAATTGGTCCTGACTCGACGAGCCCCATTTTAAATGAGTATTAGCCTTAGATTTCTAACCTTGTTCATATCCAATACCTTTTAGTTGGTATTAGACTTCAAATTTATGGGTAATAGACTTTTTCTCCCAAAAATGATTGAACTTGGTTTTTTGGAGGGGGTGTTAGCCTTGGATTTTCTGGACAAATTGGTCCCGACTCGACGAGCCCCATTTTGAATGAGTATTAGCCTTAGATTTCTAACCTTGTTCATATCCAATACCTTTTAGTTGGTATTAGACTTCAAATTTATGGGTAATAGACTTTTTCCCCCCAAAAATGATAGAACTTGGTTTTTGGAGGGGGTGTTAGCCTTGGATTTTCGGACAAATTGGTCCTCGACTCGACGAGCCCCATTTTAAATGAGTATTAGCCTTAGATTTCTAACCTTGTTCATATCCAATACCTTTTAGTTGGTATTAGACTTCAAATTTATGGGTAATAGACTTTTCCCCCCAAAAATGATTGAACTTGGTTTTTTGGAGGGGGGTGTTAGCCTTGGATTTTCGGACAAATTGGTCCCGACTCGACGAGCCCCATTTTGAAATGAGTATTAGCCTTAGATTTCTAACCTTGTTCATATCCAATACCTTTTAGTTGGTATTAGACTTCAAATTTATGGGTAATAGAGTTTTTCTCCCAAAAATGATTGAACTTGGTTTTTGGAGGGGGTGTTAGCCTTGGATTTTCTGACAAATTGGTCCCGACTCGACGAGCCCCATTTTGAAATGAGTATTAGCCTTAGATTTCTAACCTTGTTCATATCCAATACCTTTTAGTTGGTATTAGACTTCAAATTTATGGGTAATAGAGTTTTCTCCCAAAAATGATTGAACTTGGTTTTTGGAGGGGGTGTTAGCCTTGGATTTTCGGACAAATTGGTCCCGACTCGACGAGCCCCATTTTGAAATGAGTATTAGCCTTAGATTTCTAACCTTGTTCATATCCAATACCTTTTAGTTGGTATTAGACTTCAAATTTATGGGTAATAGACTTTTTCTCCCCCAAAAATGATTGAACTTGGTTTTTGGAGGGGGTGTTAGCCTTGGATTTTCTGGACAAATTGGTCCCTCGACTCGACGAGCCCCATTTTAAATGAGTATTAGCCTTAGATTTTTAACCTTGTTCATATCCATTACCTTTTAGTTGGTATTAGACTTCAAATTTATGGGTAATAGAGTTTTCTCCCCAAAAATGATTGAACTTGGTTTTTTGGAGGGGGTGTTAGCCTTGGATTTTCGGACAAATTGGTCCCGACTCGACGAGCCCCCAATTTTAAATGAGTATTAGCCTTAGAATTCTAACCTTGTTCATATCCAATACCTTTTAGTTGGTATTAGACTTCAAATTTATGGGTAATAGAGTTTTCTCCCAAAAATGATTGAACTTGGTTTTTGGAGGGGGTGTTAGCCTTGGATTTTCGGACAAATTGGTCCTGACTCGACGAGCCCCATTTTAAATGAGTATTAGCCTTAGATTTCTAACCTTGTTCATATCCAATACCTTTTAGTTGGTATTAGACTTCAAATTTATGGGTAATAGAGTTTTCTCCCCAAAAATGATTGAACTTGGTTTTTTGGAGGGGGTGTTAGCCTTGGATTTTCTGGACAAATTGATCCCCGACTCGACGAGCCCCATTTTGAATGAGTATTAGCCTTAGATTTATAACCTTGTTCATATCCAATACCTTTTAGTTGGTATTAGACTTCAAATTTATGGGTAATAGACTTTTTCTCCCCAAAAATGATTGAACTTGGTTTTTGGAGGGGGTGTTAGCCTTGGATTTTCGGACAAATTGGTCCCGACTCGACGAGCCCCATTTTGAATGAGTATTAGCCTTAGATTTCTAACCTTGTTCATATCCAATACCTTTTAGTTGGTATTAGACTTCAAATTTATGGGTAATAGACTTTTTCTCCCAAAAATGATTGAACTTGGTTTTTGGAGGGGGTGTTAGCCTTGGATTTTCGGACAAATTGGTCCCGACTCGACGAGCCCCATTTTTGAATGAGTATTAGCCTTAGATTTTCTAACCTTGTTCATATCCAATACCTTTTAGTTGGTATTAGACTTCAAATTTATGGGTAATAGACTTTTCTCCCAAAAATGATTGAACTTGGTTTTTGGAGGGGGTGTTAGCCTTGGATTTTCGGACAAATTGGTCCCGACTCGACGAGCCCCATTTTTGAATGAGTATTAGCCTTAGATTTCTAACCTTGTTCATATCCAATACCTTTTAGTTGGTATTAGACTTCAAATTTATGGGTAATAGACTTTTTCCCCCCAAAAATGATAGAACTTGGTTTTTGGAGGGGGTGTTAGCCTTGGATTTTCGGACAAATTGGTCCCGACTCGACGAGCCCCATTTTAAATGAGTATTAGCCTTAGATTTCTAACCTTGTTCATATCCAATACCTTTTAGTTGGTATTAGACTTCAAATTTATGGGTAATAGACTTTTTCCCCCCAAAAATGATAGAACTTGGTTTTTGGAGGGGGTGTTAGCCTTGGATTTTCGGACAAATTGGTCCCCGACTCGACGAGCCCCCATTTTGAAATGAGTATTAGCCTTAGATTTCTAACCTTGTTCATATCCAATACCTTTTAGTTGGTATTAGACTTCAAATTTATGGGTAATAGACTTTTTCCCCCCAAAAATGATAGAACTTGGTTTTTGGAGGGGGTGTTAGCCTTGGATTTTCTGGGACAAATTGGTCCCGACTCGACGAGCCCCATTTTAAATGAGTATTAGCCTTAGATTTCTAACCTTGTTCATATCCAATACCTTTTAGTTGGTATTAGACTTCAAATTTATGGGTAATAGAGTTTTCTCCCCAAAAATGATTGAACTTGGTTTTTGGAGGGGGGTGTTAGCCTTGGATTTTCGGACAAATTGGTCCCGACTCGACGAGCCCCATTTTGAATGAGTATTAGCCTTAGATTTATAACCTTGTTCATATCCAATACCTTTTAGTTGGTATTAGACTTCAAATTTATGGGTAATAGACTTTTCCCCCCAAAAATGATAGAACTTGGTTTTTGGAGGGGGTGTTAGCCTTGGATTTTCTGGGACAAATTGGTCCCGACTCGACGAGCCCCATTTTAAATGAGTATTAGCCTTAGATTTCTAACCTTGTTCATATCCAATACCTTTTAGTTGGTAATAGACTTCAAATTTATGGGTAATAGACTTTTCCCCCCCCAAAAATGATAGAACTTGGTTTTTTGGAGGGGGTGTTAGCCTTGGATTTTCGGACAAATTGGTCCCGACTCGACGAGCCCCATTTTAAATGAGTATTAGCCTTAGATTTCTAACCTTGTTCATATCCAATACCTTTTAGTTGGTATTAGACTTCAAATTTATGGGTAATAGAGTTTTCTCCCCAAAAATGATTGAACTTGGTTTTTGGAGGGGGTGTTAGCCTTGGATTTTCTGACAAATTGGTCCCGACTCGACGAGCCCCATTTTGAAATGAGTATTAGCCTTAGATTTCTAACCTTGTTCATATCCAATACCTTTTAGTTGGTATTAGACTTCAAATTTATGGGTAATAGACTTTTCCCCCCCCAAAAATGATAGAACTTGGTTTTTGGAGGGGGTGTTAGCCTTGGATTTTCGGACAAATTGGTCCCGACTCGACGAGCCCCATTTTAAATGAGTATTAGCCTTAGATTTCTAACCTTGTTCATATCCAATACCTTTTAGTTGGTATTAGACTTCAAATTTATGGGTAATAGACTTTTTCTCCCCAAAAATGATTGAACTTGGTTTTTGGAGGGGGTGTTAGCCTTGGATTTTCGGACAAATTGGTCCCGACTCGACGAGCCCCATTTTAAATGAGTATTAGCCTTAGATTTCTAACCTTGTTCATATCCAATACCTTTTAGTTGGTATTAGACTTCAAATTTATGGGTAATAGACTTTTTCTCCCCAAAAATGATTGAACTTGGTTTTTGGAGGGGGTGTTAGCCTTGGATTTTCGGACAAATTGGTCCCGACTCGACGAGCCCCCATTTTGAATGAGTATTAGCCTTAGATTTTCTAACCTTGTTCATATCCAATACCTTTTAGTTGGTATTAGACTTCAAATTTATGGGTAATAGAGCTTTTTCTCCCCAAAAATGATAGAACTTGGTTTTTGGAGGGGGTGTTAGCCTTGGATTTTCGGACAAATTGGTCCCGACTCGACGAGCCCCATTTTGAATGAGTATTAGCCTTAGATTTTCTAACCTTGTTCATATCCAATACCTTTTAGTTGGTATTAGACTTCAAATTTATGGGTAATAGAGTTTTCTCCCCAAAAATGATTGAACTTGGTTTTTGGAGGGGGTGTTAGCCTTGGATTTTCGGACAAATTGGTCCCGACTCGACGAGCCCCATTTTTGAATGAGTATTAGCCTTAGATTTCTAACCTTGTTCATATCCAATACCTTTTAGTTGGTATTAGACTTCAAATTTATGGGTAATAGACTTTTTCCCCCCAAAAATGATAGAACTTGGTTTTTGGAGGGGGTGTTAGCCTTGGATTTTCTGGACAAATTGGTCCCGACTCGACGAGCCCCATTTTTGAATGAGTATTAGCCTTAGATTTATATCCTTGTTCATATCCAATACCTTTTAGTTGGTATTAGACTTCAAATTTATGGGTAATAGACTTTTTCCCCCCCAAAAATGATAGAACTTGGTTTTTGGAGGGGGTGTTAGCCTTGGATTTTCTGGACAAATTGGTCCCGACTCGACGAGCCCCATTTTAAATGAGTATTAGCCTTAGATTTTCTAACCTTGTTCATATCCAATACCTTTTAGTTGGTATTAGACTTCAAATTTATGGGTAATAGACTTTTTCTCCCCAAAAATGATAGAACTTGGTTTTTGGAGGGGGTGTTAGCCTTGGATTTTCGGACAAATTGGTCCCGACTCGACGAGCCCCATTTTGAATGAGTATTAGCCTTAGATTTTCTAACCTTGTTCATATCCAATACCTTTTAGTTGGTATTAGACTTCAAATTTATGGGTAATAGACTTTTCTCCCAAAAATGATAGAACTTGGTTTTTTGGAGGGGGGTGTTAGCCTTGGATTTTCTGACAAATTGGTCCCGACTCGACGAGCCCCATTTTAAATGAGTATTAGCCTTAGATTTCTAACCTTGTTCATATCCAATACCTTTTAGTTGGTATTAGACTTCAAATTTATGGGTAATAGACTTTTTCTCCCCAAAAATGATTGAACTTGGTTTTTGGAGGGGGTGTTAGCCTTGGATTTTCTGACAAATTGGTCCCGACTCGACGAGCCCCATTTTGAAATGAGTATTAGCCTTAGATTTCTAACCTTGTTCATATACAATACCTTTTAGTTGGTATTAGACTTCAAATTTATGGGTAATAGAGTTTTCTCCCCAAAAATGATTGAACTTGGTTTTTGGAGGGGGTGTTAGCCTTGGATTTTCGGACAAATTGGTCCCGACTCGACGAGCCCCATTTTGAAATGAGTATTAGCCTTAGATTTCTAACCTTGTTCATATCCAATACCTTTTAGTTGGTATTAGACTTCAAATTTATGGGTAATAGACTTTTTCTCCCCAAAAATGATTGAACTTGGTTTTTGGAGGGGGTGTTAGCCTTGGATTTTCGGACAAATTGGTCCTGACTCGACGAGCCCCATTTTAAATGAGTATTAGCCTTAGATTTTTAACCTTGTTCATATCCATTACCTTTTAGTTGGTATTAGACTTCAAATTTATGGGTAATAGAGTTTTCTCCCAAAAATGATTGAACTTGGTTTTTGGAGGGGGTGTTAGCCTTGGATTTTCGGACAAATTGGTCCTGACTCGACGAGCCCCAATTTAAATGAGTATTAGCCTTAGATTTCTAACCTTGTTCATATCCAATACCTTTTAGTTGGTATTAGACTTCAAATTTATGGGTAATAGAGTTTTCTCCCAAAAATGATTGAACTTGGTTTTTGGAGGGGGTGTTAGCCTTGGATTTTCGGACAAATTGGTCCTGACTCGACGAGCCCCAATTTAAATGAGTATTAGCCTTAGAATTCTAACCTTGTTCATATCCAATACCTTTTAGTTGGTATTAGACTTCAAATTTATGGGTAATAGAGTTTTCTCCCAAAAATGATTGAACTTGGTTTTTTGAGGGGGTGTTAGCCTTGGATTTTCGGACAAATTGATCCTGACTCGACGAGCCCCATTTTGAATGAGTATTAGCCTTAGATTTATAACCTTGTTCATATCCAATACCTTTTAGTTGGTATTAGACTTCAAATTTATGGGTAATAGACTTTTTCTCCCAAAAATGATTGAACTTGGTTTTTGGAGGGGGTGTTAGCCTTGGATTTTCGGACAAATTGGTCCTGACTCGACGAGCCCCATTTTGAATGAGTATTAGCCTTAGATTTCTAACCTTGTTCATATCCAATACCTTTTAGTTGGTATTAGACTTCAAATTTATGGGTAATAGACTTTTTCTCCCCAAAAATGATTGAACTTGGTTTTTTGGAGGGGGTGTTAGCCTTGGATTTTCGGACAAATTGGTCCCGACTCGACGAGCCCCATTTTGAATGAGTATTAGCCTTAGATTTTATAACCTTGTTCATATCCAATACCTTTTAGTTGGTATTAGACTTCAAATTTATGGGTAATAGAGTTTTTCTCCCAAAAAATGATTGAACTTGGTTTTTGGAGGGGGTGTTAGCCTTGGATTTTCGGACAAATTGGTCCCGACTCGACGAGCCCCATTTTTGAATGAGTATTAGCCTTAGATTTTCTAACCTTGTTCATATCCAATACCTTTTAGTTGGTATTAGACTTCAAATTTATGGGTAATAGACTTTTTCCCCCCCAAAAATGATAGAACTTGGTTTTTTGGAGGGGGTGTTAGCCTTGGATTTTCGGACAAATTGGTCCCGACTCGACGAGCCCCATTTTAAATGAGTATTAGCCTTAGATTTCTAACCTTGTTCATATCCAATACCTTTTAGTTGGTATTAGACTTCAAATTTATGGGTAATAGACTTTTTCCCCCCAAAAATGATAGAACTTGGTTTTTGGAGGGGGTGTTAGCCTTGGATTTTCTGACAAATTGGTCCCGACTCGACGAGCCCCATTTTGAATGAGTATTAGCCTTAGATTTTCTAACCTTGTTCATATCCAATACCTTTTAGTTGGTATTAGACTTCAAATTTATGGGTAATAGACTTTTTCCCCCCAAAAATGATAGAACTTGGTTTTTGGAGGGGGTGTTAGCCTTGGATTTTCGGACAAATTGGTCCCGAATCGACGAGCCCCCATTTTAAATGAGTATTAGCCTTAGATTTCTAACCTTGTTCATATCCAATACCTTTTAGTTGGTATTAGACTTCAAATTTATGGGTAATAGACTTTTCCCCCCAAAATGATAGAACTTGGTTTTTGGAGGGGGTGTTAGCCTTGGATTTTCGGACAAATTGGTCCTGACTCGACGAGCCCCATTTTAAATGAGTATTAGCCTTAGATTTCTAACCTTGTTCATATACAATACCTTTTAGTTGGTAATAGACTTCAAATTTATGGGTAATAGACTTTTCCCCCAAAATGATAGAACTTGGTTTTTGGAGGGGGTGTTAGCCTTGGATTTTCGGACAAATTGGTCCTGAATCGACGAGCCCCATTTTGAATGAGTATTAGCCTTAGATTTTTAACCTTGTTCATATCCATTACCTTTTAGTTGGTATTAGACTTCAAATTTATGGGTAATAGAGTTTTCTCCCAAAAATGATTGAACTTGGTTTTTGGAGGGGGTGTTAGCCTTGGATTTTCGGACAAATTGGTCCTGACTCGACGAGACCCAATTTCAATGAGTATTAGCCTGAGATTTTTAACCTTGTTCATAACCATTACCTTTTAGTTGGTATTAGACTTCAAATTTATGGGTAATAGAGTTTTCTCCCAAAAATTGAACTTGGTTTTTGGAGGGGTGTTAGCCTTGGATTTTCGGACAAATTGGTCCTGACTCGATGAGTCCCAATTTAAATGAGTATTAGCCTTATATTTCTAACCTTGTTCATATCCAATACCTTTTAGTTGGTATTAGACTTCAAATTTATGGGTAATAGACTTTTCTCCCAAAAATGATTGAACTTGGTTTTTGGAGGGGGTGTTAGCCTTGGATTTTCGGACAAATTGGTCCCGACTCGACGAGCCCCATTTTTGAAATGAGTATTAGCCTTAGATTTCTAACCTTGTTCATATCCAATACCTTTTAGTTGGTATTAGACTTCAAATTTATGGGTAATAGACTTTTTCCCCCCCAAAAATGATAGAACTTGGTTTTTGGAGGGGGTGTTAGCCTTGGATTTTCTGGGACAAATTGGTCCCGACTCGACGAGCCCCCATTTTGAAATGAGTATTAGCCTTAGATTTATAACCTTGTTCATATCCAATACCTTTTAGTTGGTATTAGACTTCAAATTTATGGGTAATAGATTTTTCTCCCAAAAATGATTGAACTTGGTTTTTTGGAGGGGGTGTTAGCCTTGGATTTTCTGGACAAATTGGTCCCTGACTCGACGAGCCCCATTTTAAATGAGTATTAGCCTTAGATTTACTAACCTTGTTCATATCCAATACCTTTTAGTTGGTATTAGACTTCAAATTTATGGGTAATAGACTTTTTCCCCCCAAAAATGATAGAACTTGGTTTTTTGGAGGGGGGTGTTAGCCTTGGATTTTCGGACAAATTGGTCCCGACTCGACGAGCCCCCATTTTAAATGAGTATTAGCCTTAGATTTCTAACCTTGTTCATATCCAATACCTTTTAGTTGGTATTAGACTTCAAATTTATGGGTAATAGACTTTTTCTCCCAAAAAATGATTGAACTTGGTTTTTGGAGGGGGTGTTAGCCTTGGATTTTCGGACAAATTGGTCCCGACTCGACGAGCCCCATTTTAAATGAGTATTAGCCTTAGATTTATAACCTTGTTCATATCCAATACCTTTTAGTTGGTATTAGACTTCAAATTTATGGGTAATAGATTTTTCTCCCAAAAATGATTGAACTTGGTTTTTGGAGGGGGTGTTAGCCTTGGATTTTCGGACAAATTGGTCCTGACTCGACGAGCCCCATTTTGAATGAGTATTAGCCTTAGATTTTTAACCTTGTTCATATCCATTACCTTTTAGTTGGTATTAGACTTCAAATTTATGGGTAATAGAGTTTTCTCCCAAAAATGATTGAACTTGGTTTTTGGAGGGGGTGTTAGCCTTGGATTTTCGGACAAATTGGTCCTGACTCGACGAGCCCCAATTTCAATGAGTATTAGCCTTAGATTTTTAACCTTGTTCATAACCATTACCTTTTAGTTGGTATTAGACTTCAAATTTATGGGTAATAGAGTTTTCTCCCAAAAATGATTGAACTTGGTTTTTGGAGGGGGTGTTAGCCTTGGATTTTCGGACAAATTGGTCCCGACTCGACGAGTCCCCAATTTAAATGAGTATTAGCCTTATATTTCTAACCTTGTTCATATCCAATACCTTTTAGTTGGTATTAGACTTCAAATTTATGGGTAATAGACTTTTCTCCCAAAAATGATTGAACTTGGTTTTTGGAGGGGGTGTTAGCCTTGGATTTTTCGGACAAATTGGTCCCCGACTCGACGAGCCCCCATTTTTGAATGAGTATTAGCCTTAGATTTCTAACCTTGTTCATATCCAATACCTTTTAGTTGGTATTAGACTTCAAATTTATGGGTAATAGACTTTTCCCCCCCAAAATGATAGAACTTGGTTTTTGGAGGGGGTGTTAGCCTTGGATTTTCTGGGACAAATTGGTCCCGACTCGACGAGCCCCATTTTGAAATGAGTATTAGCCTTAGATTTATAACCTTGTTCATATCCAATACCTTTTAGTTGGTATTAGACTTCAAATTTATGGGTAATAGACTTTTTCTCCCAAAAATGATTGAACTTGGTTTTTGGAGGGGGTGTTAGCCTTGGATTTTCGGACAAATTGGTCCCGACTCGACGAGCCCCATTTTGAAATGAGTATTAGCCTTAGATTTATAACCTTGTTCATATCCAATACCTTTTAGTTGGTATTAGACTTCAAATTTATGGGTAATAGACTTTTCCCCCCAAAAATGATAGAACTTGGTTTTTGGAGGGGGTGTTAGCCTTGGATTTTCGGACAAATTGGTCCAGACTCGACGAGCCCCATTTTAAATGAGTATTAGCCTTAGATTTCTAACCTTGTTCATATACAATACCTTTTAGTTGGTAATAGACTTCAAATTTATGGGTAATAGACTTTTCCCCCCAAAAATGATAGAACTTGGTTTTTGGAGGGGGGTGTTAGCCTTGGATTTTCGGACAAATTGGTCCCGACTCGACGAGCCCCATTTTGAAATGAGTATTAGCCTTAGATTTTCTAACCTTGTTCATATACAATACCTTTTAGTTGGTAATAGACTTCAAATTTATGGGTAATAGACTTTTTCCCCCCAAAAATGATAGAACTTGGTTTTTGGAGGGGGTGTTAGCCTTGGATTTTCGGACAAATTGGTCCCTGACTCGACGAGCCCCATTTTGAATGAGTATTAGCCTTAGATTTTCTAACCTTGTTCATATCCAATACCTTTTAGTTGGTATTAGACTTCAAATTTATGGGTAATAGAGTTTTCTCCCCAAAAATGATTGAACTTGGTTTTTGGAGGGGGGTGTTAGCCTTGGATTTTCGGACAAATTGGTCCCGACTCGACGAGCCCCATTTTTGAATGAGTATTAGCCTTAGATTTCTAACCTTGTTCATATCCAATACCTTTTAGTTGGTATTAGACTTCAAATTTATGGGTAATAGAGTTTTCTCCCCAAAAATGATTGAACTTGGTTTTTTGGAGGGGGGTGTTAGCCTTGGATTTTCGGACAAATTGGTCCCGACTCGACGAGCCCCATTTTGAATGAGTATTAGCCTTAGATTTATAACCTTGTTCATATCCAATACCTTTTAGTTGGTATTAGACTTCAAATTTATGGGTAATAGACTTTTTCTCCCAAAAAATGATTGAACTTGGTTTTTGGAGGGGGTGTTAGCCTTGGATTTTTCGGACAAATTGGTCCCTGACTCGACGAGCCCCATTTTGAATGAGTATTAGCCTTAGATTTTTAACCTTGTTCATATCCAAATACCTTTTAGTTGGTATTAGACTTCAAATTTATGGGTAATAGACTTTTTCTCCCCAAAAATGATAGAACTTGGTTTTTGGAGGGGGTGTTAGCCTTGGATTTTCGGACAAATTGGTCCTGACTCGACGAGCCCCATTTTGAATGAGTATTAGCCTTAGATTTTTAACCTTGTTCATATCCATTACCTTTTAGTTGGTATTAGACTTCAAATTTATGGGTAATAGAGTTTTCTCCCAAAAATGATTGAACTTGGTTTTTGGAGGGGGTGTTAGCCTTGGATTTTCGGACAAATTGGTCCTGACTCGACGAGCCCCAATTTCAATGAGTATTAGCCTTAGATTTTTAACCTTGTTCATAACCATTACCTTTTAGTTGGTATTAGACTTCAAATTTATGGGTAATAGAGTTTTCTCCCAAAAATGATTGAACTTGGTTTTTGGAGGGGGTGTTAGCCTTGTATTTTCGGACAAATTGGTCCTGAATCGACGAGCCCCTTTTTGAATGAGTATTAGCCTTAGATTTCTAACCTTGTTCATATCCAATACCTTTTAGTTGGTATTAGACTTCAAATTTATGGGTAATAGACTTTTCCCCCCAAAATGATAGAACTTGGTTTTTGGAGGGGGTGTTAGCCTTGGATTTTCGGACAAATTGGTCCTGACTCGACGAGCCCCATTTTGAATGAGTATTAGCCTTAGATTTATATCCTTGTTCATATCCAATACCTTTTAGTTGGTATTAGACTTCAAATTTATGGGTAATAGACTTTTCCCCCCAAAATGATAGAACTTGGTTTTTGGAGGGGGTGTTAGCCTTGGATTTTCGGACAAATTGGTCCTGACTCGACGAGCCCCATTTTAAATGAGTATTAGCCTTAGATTTCTAACCTTGTTCATATACAATACCTTTTAGTTGGTAATAGACTTCAAATTTATGGGTAATAGACTTTTCCCCCCAAAATGATAGAACTTGGTTTTTGGAGGGGGTGTTAGCCTTGGATTTTCGGACAAATTGGTCCTGAATCGACGAGCCCCATTTTGAATGAGTATTAGCCTTAGATTTTTAACCTTGTTCATATACAATACCTTTTAGTTGGTAATAGACTTCAAATTTATGGGTAATAGACTTTTCCCCCAAAATGATAGAACTTGGTTTTTGGAGGGGGTGTTAGCCTTGGATTTTCGGACAAATTGGTCCTGAATCGACGAGCCCCATTTTGAATGAGTATTAGCCTTAGATTTTTAACCTTGTTCATATCCAATACCTTTTAGTTGGTATTAGACTTCAAATTTATGGGTAATAGAGTTTTCTCCCAAAAATGATTGAACTTGGTTTTTGGAGGGGGTGTTAGCCTTGGATTTTCGGACAAATTGGTCCTGAATCGACGAGCCCCTTTTTGAATGAGTATTAGCCTTAGATTTCTAACCTTGTTCATATCCAATACCTTTTAGTTGGTATTAGACTTCAAATTTATGGGTAATAGACTTTTCCCCCCAAAATGATAGAACTTGGTTTTTGGAGGGGGTGTTAGACTTGGATTTTCGGACAAATTGGTCCCGACTCGACGAGCCCCCATTTTGAATGAGTATTAGCCTTAGATTTATATCCTTGTTCATATCCAATACCTTTTAGTTGGTATTAGACTTCAAATTTATGGGTAATAGAAGCAATACGTAACTGAACGAAGCATACCG
>JAPFFJ010000292.1:0-25000 GCA_029204005.1 Salix udensis
ATCTAGAAATTTTATGCAAATGAACTTCTTCATTAAAATAGAGACGAGTGATTCAAAAAGTATTAAATCCTTATTCATTAAGTAGTGTCATCAATTCCTTAATGAGTAAACAATGGCATAAAACCCCTAATCATAAATGAAGTAGTTCTTTTTAGAGTTCATCAACATGTCACTAAAATAAGCCATAAGATGCCCATCCTAACTAAGCACACTTTTAACCCCTAAACTTAAGGAATTACTATTCATCTAAAAAATCACATCAAAGCTAAGAAAAACTAGTGAAGTTGTACATTCATCTTCTATTTTATTAACTAAAATTTGGCTTTTATTTTTTTCAGTGGAAAGTACAACCTTTGAGGCACTCAAAATAATAGGTATAATCAATGCACTAAAATTACATATGAACTACCTATAAAGATATGTATACTTAAGGAAACTTTTGATATCATTAATACTCTTAAAAGGTGTCCATGCTATAATCGTTATCACTTTTTGTTATCTACTCACACATCATCAACATATACCACAAATTTTTAAAAAGTGATATTATTAGTAAAGAGCATGCAATTTTTAATTTTTTAGTAATAATTATTCACACTTTTAAATGTCAAAAATAGCTCATATATGCCTTATGCGTGACTTCAGAAATGGGTTATAAATAAAAATGTCATTAAAGCAAAATAATAATATGCTTATAAATGGTCTCAAAGCCCTGTACATAAATCCCATGAAGGTACTACATGCACTGGACAGCTTAAATAACATTACCATTCACCCATACAAACCATGTTGGGTTTTAAAAGTTATCTTCAACCCCCTCAAACTTATTTAAATCTGGCTTATAAAACTCAAAGAAACGATCCCTCTATTCATTATGCTAATTGTCATGACCCAATTCTGGGTTATTCCCCTAAATCTACCTAAAATAAAACAAAACTAAAATAAAAAGGGCTACCGTCGGTAGAAAAATCAAGGTGAAAATTTTGAACATTTTCGAGAGCTCGATCATACCTCTATTGTGCCTAAATATGAAGGGAAATGCAAATTCAAGGCTACAATAATTTATTATTGGGTAAATTTGCATAAAACTTAAGTCGGAAGACATAATTATATTTTTATAGGCCAATTTGATTTAATTGTCAACCAATTTAAAGTGTACTTATATTTAGGGATTAATTCATAGCTCATTTGAAGGATTTAATTAAGCGCAGAGATTTAATTATACTTTAAATAGGTCAAATTAATTTTATTAAGGGTTTTATTGGTGAGAAATTAAGTTTGGAAGCCTAATTTGGGTTAAATTAAGAAGATCAAAATTTTCAGAGATGAAATGTTTTTGGTTGAAATCGGAAGCCAAAATCAAAGAAAAAATATTGTTCTTCCTAGTTTTCCCCGTTGAAAAATTCCTTTTTGTCACAACCCATTTTTAATGTTATTTCAAAAAATATTCTAGTATAAAAAGGCATTACTGACAGCCATGCCCTGCAACCTACCATCATAACACCCCATTCCTGGACACCACTAACATACTTGCAACCCTTAACATTTATTCTATAAAATAGGAGAAAATTTATGATAGGGGAGAGCATGAAATAATATTGAAAAAATTGGGGGAGAGTAGAAAAAACACAAACAAGAAACATATAGAAAAATGAGAGGAAAAACATACAAAAAACTGAACAGACAGGAGAGAGACGGACACAGAGGTGGAAGACGACAAAGCCACGTAAAAAAATATGAACGATCACCAGCAACAACCACTCTTCTTCTTCCCCAACACCGAAAAGGCCTCCACCATCGTTGACAACTCTCTTTATCTCTCTCCACACTGCAACAACCCAATTCGACTTCTCCCCCAGCATGCTTCAGCAGCCTCTTCCCCGGCGTTGGCAGGTCATCAGCTACCAATGTCAAACCTTTCTCAACACTTGTAGCACTTGCAACATCCCAAACCTTCTTCTCTAGCGTTGGTGAAGCAGCAGCAGCAGCAACAGCAGCAACCATCCCTTTTCCAACACTCCTCCCAGCCACTACAAGCCATCATTTTTTATTCCGCCACCACCACTAAGAACCAGCTAGACCTCCTATATGCGGCAGCAATAGTAGGTAAGCCTCTCCTCACCGTTGGCCGACTACCTTGTCATTGTTGACGTAAAACGTGAACATTGCAAGAGTGAATTAATTCACTCTACACTGTTCACGCAATACATGAACAATGCAATAGTTTGTATATTTTTTTCTGCTTTGTTCTTGGGTCAGACTTCTCTCAGCCCAACCCAATTGGTTGGGGCGGGTGCAACCCAAGTCCAACAGCTGGTCGACCCATTTAGTTGGGTCAGGCCTAGCCCAAATTTTTATATTCTAAAAAATATAAAAATCGCATTTTAAATAATAAAAAACAACAAATATGTTGCATCTTTCACATGTTTTGAATGAAAATTGAATATCGTTATCAATTTAGGATTATCCATTAGAATTTGGCCAAAATATATAAAAAAAATAAAAAATATTTTGTTTTAGATATCACGGTGTAAAATTACATTGTAAAGTACACCCGCCAATAGAAAAAAAGTTTTTTTTTTAAAAAAAAAGTGTAAATATTTTTAAACTTTAGAATGGTCAAGTTTTCAATTCCCAATGAGGTAGAGCTTTCTCACAAAGAGAGATCTACTTCGAGTCTTAGGAAGGACCAACACATAGAAAACCAGGCTTGGAAAAAATAATTAAACACCAATACAACTTACCTTAGGAAGGGTGTGTCGTAACGATGTTTTTTTTTCCCGCTCGTTCCCCCATCATCCCCAAAGTAGGGAGAACGACGCGCGGTGAAAATGAGTGTTTTATGGTCGTAAAATTACGACTATAATTCTTAGGAGTCTCCACCTAGTATTAAGATTACTAGAAAATCTATTGGTCTGCAAGAGTCTAGGTAAGGAGACTTGTTGGGCAAGGGAAGACACATCACCCCCAATGCACACTATCTAAGGCAAGTTGTATTGTTATTTGATTGTTTTTATAAGTGTGATTTTTTTGTTGGTCTTTTTTAAATTTCGAGGTAGATCTCTCTTCGTGAGAGAGTCTTTACCTCATTACAAGTTGAAAACTTAACAAAAAAAAATTACACTGCATTTTAAAAACCCTGTTTTTAACTATCTGCGCATGTACTTTACAATGTAATTTTACACCGCAATAGCTAAAACAAAATAATTATTAAATTATTTTGTTATTTTGGATAAATTCCAATGGATAATCATAAACCGGTTACGATATCCAATTTTCATTTTAAAATATAAGAAAAATACAACATATATTTTTTTATGAAAAATATACTTGGAAAAACCTTGGAATTCGACCCTATACATGAAAAGAATACATTTTTTGTTTATAATTTTTTTACGAAAAAGATTTTTTTAATGAAGATTTTGTTATTTTTTATCTTTTATTTTTTTATTTTTTTCTGTGTAGGTTGCCTACCCACCCCTGATGGGTCAGAAGGCCCATCATTTGGGGCTAGACTGCCAACTTCTGCTTAAAGAGAGAGAGAGAGATGTCAGCGTGACTGTAGGAGAGAGAGAGAGCACTGCAACTGGTTTTATAGAGAGAGCTATCGGCTGAGAGGGAGAGAGAGAGAGAGAGAGAGAGTTGTTGTAATGCCTTTACTGGAGCCAAAGGAGATGGAAGGGAGATATCGACATGGTTCTGCCGGTGCTGAGAAAAAGGATGAGGGGCTGTTACGGGTGGCTGATTTTGTGTTTGTTTTTCAGTGTGTCTACATTGTTTTTCAGCCCAATTTTTTTGTTCATCTTCTCGTGTCTGTGTAAAAGCTTTCCCCCCGTGTTCTGTAAATTTTTTTCTTTATCTCCCTCAAATATATTTGCTCCCCTCCTGCATGTTGTGATTAGGGCTATTTATAGGGAAGGAGACAACCCTTCGGCTGTCTATTACGTGCAATATTGGGTTGCCTCTGTGCATCTACAGCAGCATCGTGCCTGCATTGTTCATGTGATTGCGTAGTGTAGTCATGTCTGTAGAGGTGAAAATCTGATTTGGTCCCTCAATTTTTAATTGTTCTAATTGCACCCCCAATCAGATTAAAACTTTTAATTTTGTGCAATTGTATTCCCGTAAGAATTTCAACAGCAACCTTAGCTTTGCACGCCTTTTTTATTTGGTCCTTTGTTTCTGATTTATGTTATTTAACCCTCATTTGATCATTAAACTCTCAATTGTCTTCATTTTGACCCTTAACTTCGCACAATTGGCTTGGAAAAATACAATTTGGTTCCGAAAAATTCCAATCTTCTCAATTGAACCCGAATTAAGCTCAAGAACTTGATTTTTCATTGATTGAGCCCTCAATAAAATTAATTTGACCAATTCAAAGTATAATTAAATCCTTGAACTTAATTAAATCCTTCGATTGAACCCTAAATTAATTTCTAAACAAAATTATACTTTGAATTGGCCCACAATTAAATCAAATTGACTTATAAAAAATATAATTATGCTTTTCGGCTTAATTCTTATGCAAAATTATCCAATAATAAATTACTTTAACCTTGAATCTGCATTTTCTCTCATTTTTTTGGTACTAAGAAGTTACGATTTGTCTCTCAAAAACCCCTTTTTTTATTTGATTTTGGGTAAAATTTGGGGAATAACCCAAAAATGAGTTATGACAATGTGCACTAGAGGTGATACGTCTCTACCTTCGGGGATGGCGGGGCGTGAAGCGTGAAGAAAAAATATCATCGCGACACTTATAAATAGAATTATATTGATTGGTTATTCGTTATTCTTTATTATGTGTGTCTATGGTATTATGACTTACCATTAAATTGTTTTTTTAATACACCCTAAATCCTCTATTAGTTCCCCATACTTTGTTGTTTCTACATGGCTAGAGATATCTAATTGTTTTAAGAAATTATCCACAATCACTATAGAGCAAAACATGTCTTATATGGATTATCACAATCTACTTAAATATAATTCCATAAATTGCTCCTCCATTTATGATAGATGATCTCTAATCATTAGTTAATAAAACTCATTAGTATACTTATTAACATACTTTTTCCTTGCCTCAACATATGGAGTCATTGACATAGGGTTTGAGTGTAGTTAAAGAAAAAAAGTAATCTTTCATCTTCTTTTTAATCTTTTTCAAATCGCTAATCTCTTAGTGTTTTATCTTTCTAAAGTCTTATTTAGTTGTTCCTACCAAGAAACAATTCTCATAATTAATCCAATGATGGTCAGTTTCACCCTCATTATTTTAAGACCTTCTTGTGTTAAAAAACCCTCTCCACTTCATACACCTTATCCGCAATGTCTATAAAATTCATTTCATTCAAGAGTTTGCCTTCTATACTTCTTGCTCTCTTGAAAAGGATTATCAAAACTATTTATAGATTTATGATCACTCTTCTCACGATCATTCAATTTTCTCTCCTCCATAAATTGGTTAATTCTACAACCTACTTTTGTAAGTCCTTAATCATTAGTTTGTGGACATTATGCCTATAAACATGTCTTGTTTGGCAACCTTTTCTAACCATGATTTTTTCAATAAAACACAAAAATAAACCAATAAGAATTGTTAAACTTTGATATCAGTTAGGAGAGTTAAACATAAAATATAGAAATCAAAGACTAAATGAAAACAAGATTTTTTAAAGGGTCACAATAAAAACCTTAATACATAATGCATACCTTATTAATGAAATAGTTATCTTCTAATAATTTATCCTCAAAATAAGAATTACAACCTCTTAAATAGGTCTTAAACTAACTTTTAGAAGTCAAGAAAAATCAAAATTGTAATTCAATTAGGAAAATAATATAAACCTAAAATTTAAGATAACATCTACTATTAACTGTGAAAATAACAAATTGCTTATAAAATATCTTCTAAGCTGTTTTGAATGCATTTCCATAGTGATCCACCGAAAAGGTATAAGATATTATTTGTCATTGTTGTCATTATTGTTGTTAGTAATAAGGCACAAAGTGTTATTTGAAAAAGTTTGTAAGTTATTTTTCTCTTGTACATAAAATTACTAAAAATGAAAGTTGTTGTTAATAGAAGTTAATGAATATTTAGATATTATTATTCGTATTTATGTGCTCCTACACTTGAAAATAAAAAGTAAATATATAGTAAATCTCATAATAGAGAAGCTATTGAAAAACCAATAACAAATAAAAACATAATTGATTTTCTATATATATTAGGATGGATATGAGTGGATATAAATACCAAATATTGAAATTAACCAAGTCAAATAAAAAAACCTATCTATTTTTTTCAACTAATCAAAAAATCCCATCTAATAAACAAAAGATAAATATATGTTGTTGCTACCCAATTTTTGACTCTTTATTTTTTATGTTTCAAAAAAATATATTTCAAAAAAATACATATCTTGGTGCAAGGGCAAAATTGAGCAATTTGAGAGTTTATTGGTCGATTGAGGGTTAAATCGCGAAAATCAGGAGCCAAGGATCAGATAAGGAGATCGCGCAAAGCTACGGTGGAGATTGAATTTTTGATGGGATTTAATTGCATAAAAAAGTTTAAATTCGATTGGGTGCAATTAGAGATTTTTTAAAGGACCAAATCATTTTTTATTTTTTTCTTTCCTTCCTAAAAAATTTCGAAATCTGCATAAAAAAATGTGCACTGTTCCGGCATGCATTGTTTGATTTTTTTTCAGGCGCGCTGAAAGCAGATCATTCAAATTTTCCTTCCCATCAATGTTGATTTTATTGCCCGATTCATCTCCTTCACAGCAGATCAATATTTCTTTTTCTTCCTTTTTCGATTTAATTTTCTTTCCCAATTCAGCTCTCTCAACGCAGCAGACATTCAATTGAAATCAATGGCAATCAATTGGAATTAAAATAGAAAATCAACGAAAGCAATGCAAACGAGCGAGCTCAACAGCAGATTTGATAACAGCTCAATGCCCAAATCCTGCGTGATTCTCTTCCCGTTTCATCTCCATCAAATTTAATTTAATTTTTTTCCCATTCAATCGTGATTTCATTCCTGATTTTCCTCTGATTGCATTCAATACCCTGCATGAACGTTGGGTCTTGTACTGCTATAAATAGTAGTACACGTTGAGAAGAGAAGGGGGGAACAGATGAGAAGAGATTTTACGTGAAAAAAAAAAACTTGAAGGAAACGCAGAGAAATAGAGAGAGTTGCATAGCCATTTACATAAAAGTTTTGATTTAATTTTCTTCCTGCTCTTCCTTGCATTTTCTCTTGTTCTTTCTATCTCTAAAACAGAGGAGCCTCTGTCATTCTCTCTCTCCGGTCACCAAGTTCAGCAGCCAACAACTCCGGCCACCACACTTCTTCTAGAAGACACCGGCCTCTCCCCCATCACTCCAGCGACCCAGACAGCTAGCTCCGGCGAAGAATCAGCAGCGAACGACAGCAACTGCAACGCCACCGTGCACTTTCCAACGCAGTTTCCGGCGAACTCAGGCCACCATCTCCGACGCCTCAACGACCAGAAGAATCACCACGATCTCCTCTACCCAACGGTATAAACAGGTATTCCATTCTCCATACTCGGAAATCTTCCTTGCCACTGTTCATCGTCTCTGCAAATTTTGCATGCGGGGAGTGAATTAATTCACTCCCCGCGTGGGCTTGATAGAGGCCGGGCCTCGCGCCGAGCTCGGCCTCAAGCCCAGCCCGGATGGGTGCAGGGTCGCCGACCATCCGGGCTAGCAGCCCCAGCAGGGGATATAGGTGGGGTCAGGGTCGTCACCAGCTGACTTAGGTGGGGATGACAGCCAACCCACCAAAAAAGAAAAATGATTAAAAAATATAAATATACAATTTTCCAAAAAATATTTTTATTAAAAGAAAAAAATGTGTTGTTTTTCTTGCATAAGGCCAATACACTAGCATATTTTAAAAAATTATTTTTCTTTTTGAAAAATATATATTATCTTGAGTTTTGAAGAGAAAATGAGTTTTAGCATGGATTTCGCAAAGAAAAAAAATCATTTCTTGCATTTTGAGATTTTTCAACATGTTTGGAAAATCCAAAGGGTATTGGCCAATATTCAAAAAAATATAAAAATCTTTTTTTGGGAATTTATTATTCACCATCGGTATTTGGATAAATAAATCCTAAGGGGTTAATATCCAAAATATTCGGCGGGAATGATATGCTATTATTCACCATCGGTATTTGGATAAATAAATCCTAAAGGGTTAATATCCAAAATATTCGGCTGGAATGATATGCTATTATTCACCATCGGTATTTGGATAAATAAATCCTAAGGGGTTAATATCCAAAATATTCGGCGGGAATGATATGCTATTATTCACCTTCGGTATTTGGATAAATAAATCCTAAGGGGTTAATATCCAAAATATTCAGCGGGAATGATATGCTATTATTCACCATCAGTATTTGGGTAAATAAATCCTAAGGGGTTAATATCCAAAATATTCGGCGGGAATGATATGCTATTATTCACTGTCGGTATTTGGATAAATAAATCCAAAAGGGGTTAATATCCAAAACATTCGGTGGGAAAATATGATATTATTCACTGTCGGTGTTTGGATTAATAAATCCTAAGGGGTTGATATCCAAAATATTCGGCGGGAATGATATCCCATTAGCCATTTAATTAACATATGTTTTTTTTCAAAGCCATAGCAAGTCATAAGCAAACCAAAACGTCAAGCAGCTTACCTTAGGTAGGGCGTACTAGGGGTGCTAAAACCTTCCCTTTACGCAACCAGCCCCTTTACCCTAGAATCTCTGAAAGACCAGTTTTAGGTTTCCTAGTAACCATTAATACTAGGTGGCGACTCCTTTTTTTTTCAAATAGAGAACCCCCCGATATTTAATCCCCCGCTCACGGGGACGAGTCGTCACGATGCCGCATTACTAGATTATTTTTTGGGGTGCGACATATGTAATTGTCAAATGAAGTTTAAATGATTTTTTGGTGAAAAAAAAATGAAATTGCTATAAATTGACTAATAAGAATGTGAATATTTAAAAAGTTGAAACTAGTTTTGTCATATAAAATAAAATTTAGTAGTGTTTCACATAAGGCTTTTGAAAAATAGTTTTTGAATAAAAATATATCAAAATGATTTTTTACATATGTTTTTTATTTTTATATTAGTATATATCAAAATCATAAAAAAAACATTTAAAAAGAAATTCATTTCATTTTTTCTCAAACAAAAAATTATTTAAAAATAGATTAAAAAAACAATTTCTCAAACACCAAATACACATTAATTAAGATTTTGAATAGATAGGTAATGGTGACAATAGAAAAAAAATTATTCAATGATGTTTTCTTATTGGTGGAAAATCGGCAAAATAGAGGAGTAAAAACAAAATCCAATCTCATTATCCATTATGAAAAAGATGCTAGAGGAGTATGGTTTCTCTTAACATATCATTACTATTTATTATGATAATTTCAGTGCAAAAAGTATCTATAAAAGTCATGTGCAACACTCAAAAACTAAACGTATAGATATATGACATCACTTCATTAAAGACTTGGCTGAATCAAAGATTGTATCATTATACCATGTGAACTTTGAACGTAAATTCAATGAAATATTCAAGAAACCTTAAGACAATTTAAGATTTGAATTTCTTAAGAAAGTCATTGATGTATGTGACATGCTAATTTTTAAATGATATTTATTTTTTGATTAAAAAAATATATATCTATGTTCATAATATTTTTTGTTTCTTCATAGATGGTATGTTGTTAGCACTAAAGAAAGCAAACCTAGTAAAGTTAAACCTCATAAATTTTTTTATTGAATTATTGATAAATATTTTTTTATTGAATGTTTTTGTTCAGTTTGACTACTTGATCATATTATGTATTATGATCATATTTTATTATACTTATTTCTATTCTACCTTCCCGGAATTCATTTTCCAAGCAATTCCATGTCAAAGTCAAACATTCCGAAGGATTCTTTCCAATCTCCTTATTTTATCATGTCATTGGAAATCAGATAAAGGCAATTCCTATTTAATATAGCTAGTTGTGCAAGTATTTTACGATTAAGAAGCAACTGTCTCTTGTACTGATTGTTTATTAATCTACTATAACTACAGGATACCTCATTCTCGCGAATTGCTGCATTTATACGAGTCACCCATAAACACCGAAAATTTCTTTTGTGCCTATTTCTATCCCGATAGGCCGAAAACAAAGCTTTTATTTTTTGTTGAATAATAGTTCGAGTAAGTCTTGAATGAGCCCCACGAAAGCTTGATGTGAATAAACGAATTTTTGTTCTACGTCTCCGAGCTACATATCCTCGTCTAATTCCGGGTCATTGAATAAACGAAACTTTGGTAAATAACTAATTGATTTCCTTTCTTTCAGTTATTCTTTTTTCCCTTTTCTAGACTAACAAAACGGATTATTCCAATGTATAAAATAATAATTCCAACGGCTTTTGCTACTCTAACCTTCCCAACCACTATTTTTTTCTTTTTTTTTATAAGCATTTCGCCTTGAAATAAGAAATTTTATTGGTACTTGGGTATCAAACAAAAAATATAGTAAATAAAAAATAAGTAGTAAATAGAAATGGATAAATAAATAGTGGGTTCCATCGTTTCTATGGTTATTTCTTAAACGGCGAGGTCCTCTCTATACACCGAGCCCCCTTACTTGATCGAATCAATGCTATTGTTAACTTGTACAGCTTTACACTTTTGGGCTCTACCCATGAATTCCCCAGTAGTAGGTCTTTCACAACGAGATCCGCTTTTACGAGTAACGGTATTTAATTATGTGGATTAGCCGATTAGCCGACCTTGTTAGTCCGTTCTTGCAAGAGTAGAGGCATCCATTTTCGGTTTTTTAATTTTAATAAGATTTGCCCCCGCTTAATGAGATAATCATTTGCTACCAATAGGGAATTCTTTCGCATTTTTAATTGAAAATTGAGGTAATTGAATTTGCACCAATAGAAACCATAAATTTGATACACAATAGAAGCATATTCTAGATCTTTTTTTTTCGTTTAAGAGAGTGAAGGAGAGTCTTCCATTCTATCCTATTCATCGGTATCGATCACGGATAGTGGAAATTTTTTTTCTTTTGTCCCAACCCACAATCCCGAAATCTTAACGAGTCGCACATACACCCTAGTACATGTCCCTCATGGCTGAGGGCATCCCCGAGAGCGGGGGATTTGGTGACATTTCGATTGGGTCGTCTTGTGTTTCTAATAAGTTGTTTAATAGTTGGCATGTTGAATCGTATGCATAATGGGCTGGTTTAGATCGATCCTAACCGGATGATTATGAATTTTTTCTATATTCCTATTCTATTTTAATATTTTATTAAAATTAATAAAATTCAAATTAATAGAATATAGAATATGAAACCTCGGTAAGAAACTAAAAATGGTAAGAAACTAAAATCTCAAATCGTGATTTGTGTGAAATTCTGCTATTTTTTATGCAACCGCTACAAGATCAACAATTCCATGAACTTGGGCTTCGCTGCCGACATAAAAACATCCCTTTCCATGTCTTCGAGATACAACCCATAAGGGTTTGCTCGTTCTTTGTGCATAAACCCTTGTGAGGATTTCGCGTGAGTTTCGATGAGTTCTTCCGCTTCCAGGGACAAATTCTCCTATTTGTGCTTCATAAAAAAGCAGCTATAGGTTGATGGATCATTACCCCGATGATATAAGATAATAATAGAATTGAACAACCGTACAGGCATTGCTTGCGCATTGCATACGGCTCTACAAGAGAATTCACTTTTACCGAAGAAAAATAGAGAGTCTACAAAGCCTCGGTCGGTAAATGATACAATGACCACCCTTTCCTTGGGAGGAATTAATAAAAACAAAATACTATGGTGGCTCCGTTGCTTTATTTCATCGGTGATTTAGCAATCCCAAAGTTTCTTTTTTTTTATTTGAAAAAAAAAATGAAAAAAAGAATATAATCTTTTTTTTGTCCTCTTTCATAATTTATAATAATATAAATAGCATTTAAGAACCTTCTGGTGTGAAAACAAAAAAAAAAGTTTGTGACACTGAAATAGGCTCCCGATAAATAAGATAAAATCGGACTCGCCCTTAATATCTCATACTACTCTTTCAATACATAATCTAATGTTAAAACGAAATAAAAAAAATTTCTTATATTGAATTCGAAATGCCATGCTATTATTACTTAATATTCATATTTCATATGGCGAAGGCATAGCTTTCTTTTTTTCTTTGAAATAAAATAAAAAATAAAAACTCATTGGCGCCAAGCGTGAGGGAATGCTAGACGTTTGGTAATTTTTCCTCCGACCAGAATAAAAGATCCCATTGAAGCGGCTAATCCCATGCATACTGTTTGTACATGCTGGTCGCACAAATTGCATAGTATCATAAATAGCTATTCGGGTATTACCCATCCGCCCGGGAGAGTTGATAAACAAATACAAATCTTTGATCTCACTTTCTCGATCGAGATATACCATAAGACCGATAAGTTGATTCGAGATCTCACTATCAATATCTTGACCTAAAAAAAAGTAATCTTTCTCGATAAAGTCGGTTGATTAGGATCAAATTCTATCCCTTAGGAACCGTACATGCACCTTTTAATGCATACGGTTCATCAAAAATTGCGAAAAAAAAGAATCAATATGTAGATCCCATTTAACGAATAACGAAGGGGTTTTTCCTCCATTTTTCAAGAAAGTTTCAAGAAAAATGGTTTTTTTACCCGTTTACCTATTTACCTATAAAGAATATAAATAAAATAATAAAAAAAAATTCATTAAACTTATCAAACTAACTTCTCATTGATGTATTCTTTCATCGGGATCCAATTCAAATCACGATAACATTCTCTTGTTCCTGAGTGGGCTTCTTTAATTCTTTTAGGTTTGTGCTCTACTCCGAGTAAAGATCTGCCCGATTTGGATTTGCACATATAGGGCAAATGCCCCCAATACCATTTCTTTTTGCTACAACTTCCTTTTTTTCAATTCATTTCACGTCTTCCACAAAATATTTGACGTATTTATCAAATTCTTCGATTGATTATGATTTGTAGTTTGAAATTACTCCGATTTCTAATTTCTAATTTATAAAATATATAAATAGAATATGATACAAATAGTAATCATGGATATAGTACTAATGGGGTTTTTCTAAGCGGAGCCTGGATACTTCATTTTATTGTTCCAAACAAGCTAACCATAAATTATTCTAATTGATAATATTAATCTGAATACCTCCAAAGCATAGATCTAATTGAACTTTATTGCCACTTCACGCTCTAATTTTTGGATGATTTAATCAATCCTTCTTTGGTGAAATAGAGGATATCTCGATCGGGGTAGAGAACGGGGAAATCCCATAATGACCCAATGTCTCTGACAAGTCGCACTATACGTCAATCCAATTTGAACTATCCTCTCCGGGATTTCGAAAAGGGACTTTTGGAACACCAATAGGCATTAAATGAAATAAAAAAAAATGAAGTACTCTATTTCACTTTGATGTGAAAGCGTAACAATGAATTTATTGTCTTTATAATATTATATGAATTTATTGTTTTAATAATATTATATTGGATATTGGCTTTTATTTTATTTTATTCTTTTTTCTATTTTCTTTATTTTTTTGTTTTATTTTATTTGTTATTTGCGCGGATTCGATAAGTTCATAACATAAAAAAAAAAGAAGACAAAATGAATAAAGTAAAATTCTTACGAATAGGCTCTTTGAATGATGAACAAATCCGTATGCATTCGCTCATCTAAAATGGAGTCAACCTCCCATTGCGTATTGGTACTTATCTGGTATAGAATAGATCTCGCTTCTCTTTGTTCCTACAAACGAATTGTGACATTCTGACTAAAATACTAAAAAAAAATGGAATCCTTTCTCCGAGATAATCCACTTTGAAAAAAGGGAGGTCCGAACATAGTTTTTTCGAGTGCAATAAAAGTTACATAGTGTCTATCTTTCGTTGATTAAGGGGGTATTCCATGGGTTTGCCTTGGTATCGTGTTCATACCGTCGTATTGAATGATCCCGGTCGTTTGTCTGGGTCTGTCCATATAATGCATACGGCTTTGGTTGCTGGTTGGGCCGGCTCGATGGCTCTCTATGAATTAGCGCTTTTTGATCCTTCCGACTCTCGTTCTCGATCCAATGTAGAGACAAGGTATGTTCGTTATACCCTTCATGACTCGTTTAGGAATAACCAATTCATGGGGTGGTTGGAGTATTACGGGGAGGAACTATAACGAATCCGGGTATTTGGAGTTATGAAGGTGTGGCTGGAGCGCATATTGTGTTTTTCACGCTTGTGCTTCTTGGCAGCTATCGGCATTGGGTGTATTGGGATCTAGAAATATTTTTGTGATGAACGTACAGGGAAAACCTTCTTTAGATTTGCCCAAGATCTTTGGAATTCATTTATTTCTCTCGGGAGAGTGGCTTGTTTTGGGTTTGGTGCTTTTCATGTAACGAGATTGTATGGTCCCCGGAATATGGGTGTCCGATCCTTATGGGCTAACCGGAAAAGTACAATCTGTAAATCCAAAGCATGGGGTGTGGAAGGTTTTGATCCTTTTGTTCCGGGAGGAATAGCCTCTCATCATATTGCAGCAGGAACATTGGGCATATTAGCGGGCCTATTCCATCTTAGTGTCCGCCCGCCCCAACGTCTATACAAAGGATTACGTATGGGAAATATTGAAACCGTGCTTTCCAGTAGTATCGCTGCTGTCTTTTTTGCAGCTTTTGTTGTTGCTGGAACTATGTGGTATGGTTCAGCAACTACCCCCATTGAGGGGGTATTCCATTGAGGGGGTATGCTTAAAAAATGTTTTTTTACAATTTATGCATAACTTTTACAACACATATTTCTTTCAGATTATTGCTTTTGAAAATGGCTAATACATTTTATTGTTATAGGGTTGTTATAAAGTAAAAGTAAGGAAGTAACTTGAAACCCATGTTTTAAGTTCTTCCAATGAGGAACAATATGAGATATTATCCTCTAAAGAGACTTTATTCCAACTCTTTAAGATTCAAATGGTAGAAGAAAAAGGTAAAAAAATGATTGATTCTTTTAAATCAACATCACAATAGGAAAAACTTATTGTTTTACTTCTTTTAATGCAAAAATGACATTATAAAAAACTTCTCAAAACATATTTACGTGGTGGAAGAAAAGTTTTGGTAAGTGATCTTTTTTACCTTATATTTCCATTTATTAAGAAAAGATAATGAAGTAAACTAAATGAAATAGTACTTACTCTATATGTTGAAGTAGTTATGGAGATTTATACCAACTATGAGTATTTTAATCTTAATGAATACTCTAGTACTTCCACCTACTAAGGGCCAAACCCTTGCATTATCTCATATTATCATTAGGAAATTATAAGAGATACCTGAAATTATAGATTGTGCCTTTCCTTATAATGGAATAAGATCATTTTTTAAGACTCAAATAAGTGATCTATTTATTTGCCTTATATAACCAACATGGTCTACCAAAGCGTATGAACTGCCTGTAAGTACTATGTTACCTCCTTATTAAGTGTTAACATAAAATATGCTAACAAACTTTTGGCTTATTGGAAGACATTCTAAGCTGAAAATTGAGAAATTTCAGTTCATGTATATTATTGTTACAAATGTTCTTATCTATTTAACCACTCACTTTATTGATGTAATATAAAAAATTAGAATTGAGAAAAAAATGAGTTGTCCTTTTGGTTGATTTATATTTTGGATTGCTATCATGACCATAATACTTTTATGTTATAGACTTATAATGATCCTATAATCAAGATGTATGGAAAGATCACAATAGTAACTATTATCAAATTTGAAGTGGTAGATAGTAAAAAACAATCATATCCTAAAATTTATATCTTCTCTTACCCTAAAATTCCTTAAACAAACCCCTTTATCCCTTTTATAATAAAATAACTGCAAGTATAATCAAACAACTTTAATAATTTTACTAGCAAGTGGAAAAACAAGATTGATGTTGTTAACAAGTTACTAACAAATATGCCTCAAGATATTATATAGGTTAGTGATAGACCTATTCAACTGGATTTGGATGTCAAATAGATGAATCAATATATTATTGGTAGTGATAATGAATAAGACCAATATCTAATCAATAGGGAGACAAAGATGTATACAAGAGAAGGGAGAAAACTAAACAAACAGACTCGTTAGACCTATCAATAAAATGTTTTTTATTGTTTTAAAATCTTACAAGTTTTTTAATAAATGATAAATATTGAATATTAAATATTATGGTTTTTAATAACTAGGATATTTTGTTTTGCATTGGAACCTTTATGCTGAATATTTGATGCATTTTGAATTTCAACATAATTACATAATAATATATGATGAATAACAATTCTTGAACATATTATGAAGTATTAGGATGTGACACGATTTACCAATGTAAATCAAAAAGAAAATTAAAACACTTTAATTGGAAAGAAACTCGATGATTTTTATTCTGTATTTTGCTATTGTTCATAGCCTTTAAGTAGGCTTACAAGGATCCCTAGCAATCATGCTAAAATAGGAAATAGAAATCAAGAAATTGTAGACATTAATTCGTAGGCATAACTGATGGAATTTGACTTTACTGTCAAAATTCCAGGATGCTAATTCTTGATCACTCTTCTGCTAGCTGGTGTTTTTTTGGCTTTGGACCGATCCTTCTGCATCAGTATCCTCTACCTGCGAAGAACTCGACCCCGAGTTATATTCCGGGTAGATTGGAATATCTGCACAAAATTCATACAGGTATGCCACATTGAAAGTGCGAGAGAGGTGCAAATCAGTAGGTAGATCGTATTTGGTATTGACAGCGGCATGTATAATCCAATTTTCTTAGCTTGCCCCTTCTAAGTCTGGCAAACATAACACTTGCGGACCAAGTTTCCTACATCACGTTTCAGTTAGGGCCAATAATACCTCTCACCACATTGTTGATAGTTTTATCACGTCCCAAATGCCCACTCAAACCTCCACCGTGTAGCTCACGTATCGGCTTCTCCCTCAAGGAACTCCTAGGGACACACAACTGATTACCGTGAAAGAGGTAGTCATCAACAATATGGAACTCTCCCACCGTATGTAGTAGCCTGCATTTTTCCCATACCCCAACGAAGTCCTCATCATTCCCATATAAATCTTTTCAGAAATTCAAACCCAACAACCTCTTGTTGCATAGTCACTAGCAAGTTGGCACGTCAACTCAAGGCATCAGCTACTTTGTTCAAGACCCCAGACTTATGCTTCATAATGGAAGACACAATTTACCAATGTAAATCGAGAAGAAAATTAAAACACTTTAATTGGAAAGAAACTCAATGATTTTTATTCTGTATTCTGTCATTGTTCACAACCTTTAAGTAGGCTTACAAGGATCCCTAGGATTAGAGACATTTATTGTTGCAGATTACAATCATGCTAAAATAGGAAATAGAAATCAAGAAGTTGTAGACATTAATCCGTAGGCATAACTGATGGAATTTGACTTTACTATCAAAATTCCAGGATGCTAATTCCTGATCACTTTGCTGCCAGCTGGTGTTTTTTGGCTTTGGACCAATCCTTCTTCTTCAACTTCATGTCTAGCACTTCCTTGAACTCCAAGGCTATCTGTTCTGCATCAGGATGAAACATAACATGTGAACTTAGGTTATGAAGCTAATATGATTCTATTATATAGATATTACTAATTGTTCTTATTGTACATAACATTGTTTCATTTGTGCTTCTAGGAATACTTTAATGAAGTATTTGTTTATGACCAAATTATCTAAATTATTGATTCATCCTTATTATGTTTTGTCATAAATCAACCAAATATAAAAATTGTAAATGCCAAAATATTTGGCGTTGATTAGTGAAAGACCAATTGCGTTATTAAAGATAAATTTGTTTAGATTGTTAGTTTATCCAAATTAGATAAAGCATTGATCAAGTTTATCTCATATAATATAACAATATTATTTATATAATTACTATTTTGTTTGGATAAATTATTTAGGAAGTTCATATAGGTTTTATCAAAATAAAATATTTACAAATATAATTGTCAAAGAAGTGTTTTTTTAAAAAAAAACAAATGAATAACAATATGTTAAGAACATAAAAGACTAGGAAGATTAAAGATAATATTCTTATCCGTGGTTATATATATAATGAAGTACAATCCAAAGCACTTGCAATAAGAGCAACATTGGGAGAACAACACTTGTAGCGCAACAAGAGTGCTCATCTAACCAACAACTTACAGAGTTTCACATCATATACTTATAAACATGAATATTGTGAAGAAAATCCTCAAGGAGAATTGTCCATTAAAAAGTTAGGGAGCCTGAAGACATCTAAGAAGATTAATTGGTAGTAATTGAATATTCTGGTTAAGATGACAATACTTTAAAGATCATTAAGTGTATAGACAAGCTGCAGTGTAGTAGAAGACAAAACAAATTGTTTGTCTTGACAAGTAAGGTAGTTTAGTTAAAAGCACGTGGGCTTGGCCTTCCAAGCCTAAATGCTTGAATTGTTTTTTTAGGGTCAGGGATGTAACTTGTCCTTCTTGATCCAAATGACTGGATTCTTTTTAAATGATTCTTTATTTTTATTTTCAAATTATTTTTTATTTAAAATAACCTTCATTATAAATAAATTTATTAAATAATATTTAAAAAAACTATCTAATTATGCCATATTTTTTAAATAAAATTATAAACTTTTATGGTAATGATAACAATTCATAAATAACAATTACTTTATGAATTGTTATATGCATAAACAAAGCTAAAATAATCAACTTTGACCATTGTCTTTTCTATGGTGCTCTCTTTCAGTCTCCTGTTCAACTGTCGAATCTTGACTTCAAAAAGAATTATGTGGAACCAAACGAGCCCCCGAATTATGTTGAACCAAACAAGCCCTCGAATCCCTGCCAATCCAGGCTTGGGCCTCATATAGTTTAATATCAGATTAGCCAACCCAAATGAAGTGTAGCCGCATGGATTAGCCTCATGGTGGTCGATCCAAACGACTGGGCGTTTGAAAATGAATAAAGTAACGATATATTATAAATATAAGGATATATTATAAAATACCTCATTATATAACAACATATTAAACTATTAGTCTAAAAAACAATTTGCATGAGATGTTATTCGTACCTTAATCATGCAGGGAAAAACAACCATTTTCATTAGCACATTCTTAACTTTTTTTCTATATTTGTTATATAATAATTAAATAATAATATTAATATTATCATAGAGACCTATAATATTATTTAAAAGCCATGAAAAATTGAATAATAATCTAATTATTTTATTCAGAGTGCATTTTAATCAACATCTAAAAAATATTTTTAAAAAAAACTTAAAAAACTATATACAAAACGAGACTAGGCATCTAGGTCTAAGAGATTGGGCACAAACACCTAGCAATAGAAATAGAAAGAAAGCAAGTCCTTTTTCTATTTTAAGAATATATGATATGTTGTTTGTTATTTTTTTTCCAAATAAATGAATGACAAGTTGTATATATTTATAAATAGCCCTTTATCTATTGATTGAGATTGTAGCCACTTTCTATGGTTGAAAAGTTAAGAACTTGAAAATCAATTTTCAGTTTTTTTTCACTTGAAAAAAGCCTAATAAACACTATAAAATCATATAAAACTTATTTTAAATCTCAAAAAACCATTCAATCTATCAAAAAAAATTCAAAATTAAGGAAAATGTTAAAAAAAAATATCCCTAACATATATAAGTTTGACGAATTGTCAAACTCACCATCTCTAGACTTATACAAGCGTTGAGGTAAAATATATATGAGTCTAGTGAGGTATTAATTCCATCATCTCTAGGCTCAACTAAACGCTAAGTCTATGATCTTTTCAAACTCTAAAATTTTTTTGGCTCAATGATTACTCAAATAAGTCAAAGATATTTTATTTTGATAAAACATATATTTTTCTCTAGATATTTGATCTTGATGAGTCATATACATGTTACTTATATTTTAACCCTTTCTCTTAAAAAAAGATAAGCTTTATGAGACTGTAAAGGGACAAAGATAGAAGATTTTTTTACTCTCTCCATTTCTTATTGTATATCTATTCGTATAATTATTCTCTAAAAAATAATTTTTTTTCTTAAATGATATATTTAAGCATCAGTGAATTTCTAAATTCATACGAGAGGATTTTTTGGAGGTACAAGGCATTATTTATTAGCTGCTTTGGCTAGTGAGAACAATTTAGATCATCAAAACAAGGATATTAATCCATTACTTGTGCATTGTAGAAACATATTAAATATTTTAGTTTATTCTGTTAATTGTTAAGTGTATAGTATATAAAAAGTTATTGTAAAAAAACTCGTAGAATGGATACCGTACAAGGGAAGTACGAATTTACTATCCTTAACTAAATAGACAATTCAGTCATAATAGATACAATTGAAAAGTATATTAAAGATTTGTTCAATTATATAAGAATGAATTTATCTCTTTATCCAAACAATTGATTTGAGTTTGACAAACCCTAGTTTTCTTTAAAAGAAAAAACCATATATTCTTTTAAAGTGTTATTATTAACAATAATGAATATTTTTTATTTAAAAGCAAATAATTTTTAAAAACTATCATTGCTGGCTAGCATCAAGAATTATTGTCCTAAACATCTGTTGTAGAGTATTTTGATGGTTTGTTTCCTAATTATATTTTCTTATTTTAGAGCCTCTTAATCTAGTTGATGGGTCATTGTGATAATATCTATAAAAAAAAACATGTACAATTCAAAACTAAAAGAAGTAAAAGAAATTTAAAATGTTTCACATACAATCAAGCACCCTGTCACGATTCATCAACCTCTCCTTATTTTATCCATCTAGACTTGGTTATTTTTAATACATTCCTAGAAGTTTCAGGCTGAGCATCACAGGACGGCTCATTTTAAAAAAAAAGAATCGAAGCCATAAGGAACTAGGTTTGACCACAGTAGTATAATTATAAAACGTTTCAAAAGTCCACCAAGTCATCCTCATCCTTACGCCAAGGCAACTGAATATGCCAACCAGTTTTGATATAAATGGTTTTAATAACAACCATTTTAGAGCCATCGTAAGCCTTGTGGTAGGAGGGTGTGTATACCTTAGGAAATCAAGATGGCGAGGGAGTTCGTAGTTCGTAAAGGCAGTGTCCATTCAGAAGCAGGTTTCCTGCTTGGTTCCTCTGAAGCTTTTCTCTTGTTATGCATGATTGTTGTTTCTTTGTCAATTATTTCCATGGTCATATTCGCTTGTGGTGACAGTAATTCAGGCAAAGGTAGACGCCATGGAGGTGGAGGTGGTGGTGGTGGTTGTGGTGGAGGTGGAGGTGGAGGTGGTGGTTGTGGTGGAGGTGGAGGTGGTTGTGGTGGAGGTTAAAAACTTTTGTGGAGTTAATTATATGAAATAGATCAAGATTTCTTTGGAACATTATTGTTTACAATGGTAACGGTAAAGGTAAATAATTTGTGAAACAACATTATTGTCAGCATGGAGCTTAAATAGTTTTTACGAGTTGGCTAGACCGCGCGTTGTGCTGGGCTTTTTTGATGTAGCAAACTGATTAATTATTCTGCCTGCAAAGAATTATTTAGATGGTAGATATCCATTTGTATTTTTTTTTCTGTATCGAATTAGTTGGTTGCTGTTACCAGTTTAAGTGCTCGAATAATAATTTAGTTGACAACTCTTAAAATTATAATCGATAAAATCTATTAAAGATGAGTGAATTGTATTTTATAGCCAATTCATTAGTGGGTGAACTTGCTTAAATATTTTATCGATTTATATAATTTGCATATTGAAAAACTATAATTGATTAATTGTTGGACGTGTTTTAATTGTTCTGACAGTTATTTAATTGGTGGACGTGAATTTGCAATTAATAAAATGAATAAAAGATGAATTATTTTTTTCTTGTATCGAACTTATTGATGATTGGGTTTATTTTAACAGCAACGAACGATTTAACCGGCAGATAGCAAAATTGCAACCGCTAAAATCTATCAGAGATGGATTATTTCTGGTTGATTGCTATTTTGTGTCGATTTATTTAATTCATAGATTGCAAAACTGCAATTGATTGATTGTTTGGTGTGTCTTAATTGTTTTGACAGTTATATAATTGGTTGCTAAAAAAAATGCAATCGATGAAACCAATTAGAGATGAATCACTTTATTTTTTCTAGTCAATTGGGCATTCATTGGCAGTTGGGTGTGTCGTAATTGTTTCGCTTATTATTCTCTTTTTTTCTTTTTTCTTTTTATTTATTCTTCACGTCAAATGATTTTTTAAGATCTAATAATATTTTTTTTGTTTTGTCATTTATTTTATTTTTTAATTGCTTTTTGTAAAAAAAAAAATTATTAGATGTTAAAATTTCTAATTATTGTAGATAAGGCATTCAAAATAATGACAATAATTATTCATCAATTTGTTCCTTATAAATATGCTAGACTAATTATATATTTTGTTATTTATTCCATATTAGCGCCTTAAAAATATTGATAATAATTATTTGTAATTTTTTCTCTGATAAATATGTTAGACTAATTATATATTTTGCTATTTATTTCATATTAGCGCTTTAATATATATATATATTCATCCCTTTTTGAAATTGCAATCTTCTTTAGGTATTCTATAAGATAATAATAGTTGTGGTGCGTGTAAGATGATCCAGACACCCTGATTATATAAAAAAAATGTATAAGTGGGGAAAAAAAAGGGAAAATGTTAAGAAAAATTAGTCCAGGGATTATTCGTGGCGTGCTCAGTTGGCCAGGAACAAAAAAAAAATGGGAAGAAAAAATCGTGGTGCGCGTAAGTTAACCCGGACACCTCGGTTGGAGAAAAAAACAAAAACAATGTATAAGTGGCAAAACAAAACAGGGAAAAAATGTATAAAAAAATTAGATCTGGAGATTATTCGTGGCGTGCGTAACCTGGCTTGAACACCTTAGTGATTAAAAAAAAATCCATTTAAAAAAAAATAAAAAAGGAAAAAAAAACTAAAATCAGTTTTGTTGTTTGAGCGGTTCGATCTCTCGCGCAACGAATCTGCCAACGCACAGACAACAACTCAGCCACAGCTACTCTTTTGTCATTTCTACTATACAAATAAAAAAAGAAGCCCTGACTAAAAAAAAAAACGAGCTCATGTAGGTGCGAAGCAGCAGACCAAATGTCCAGTCCACAGTAACAAATAGTGAACGGGCCGATCTCCTTTAGCTCTTTAGCGAGCGAACTTGCCCGCGTGTTGTGTTGGGTTCTATTTATGTAGAAAACTAATTGATTTTATGCATGTTATAATTGATGATTTTAATATTTAATTAGTAAAATTGTTGTATCGAACTTGTTGATGGTTGAGTTTATTTTAACGGCAACGAACTATTTAACCGACAGATAGCAAAATTGCAACTGCTAAAATCTATCAAAGATGAATTATTTTTGGTTGATTACTATTGTGTGTCGATTGCAAAACTACAATTGATTGATTGTTTGGTGTGTCTTAATTGTTGTGATAATTATCTAATCGGTTGATTAAAAAAATATAATCGATAAAATCAATTAGAGATGAATTAATTTTTTTTTGTAGTCAATTGGACATTCGTTGGCGGTTGGGTGTGTCGTAATTGTTCAGTTTATTATTCTCTTGTTTCTTTTTATTTATTCTTCATGTCAAATAATTTTTTAAGATCTAATAATATTTTTTTTATTTTGTCATTTATTTTATGTTTTAATTGTTTTTTTTTTAAAATATTATTAGTTGTTAAAATTTCTTATTATTGTAAATAAGACATTAAAAATAATGATAATAATTAGTTGTAATTTTTTATCTGATAAATATGTTAGCCGAATTATATATTTTGCTTTATATTTCATATGAGCGCCTTAAAATATATATATATATTCATTACTTTTTGGAATTGTGATCTCCTTTAGGTATTCTATAAAATAATAATAGTTGTGGTGCGTGTAAGCTGATCCGGATACCCTGATTATTTTTAAAAATATATAAGTGGGATAAAAAACAGGAAAAAATGTTAAGAAAAAATGAGTCCAAGGATTATTCGTGGCGCTCTCAGTTGGCCAGGAACTAAAAAAATATATATTTGGGAAGAAAAAATCGTGGTGCGCGTAAGCTGACCCGGACACCTCGGTTAAAAAAATAACAAAAAAACAATGTATAAGTGGCAAAACAAAATAGGTAAAAAAATGTAAGAAAGTGGATCCGGAGATTAGTCGTTGTGCAAGTACAGTGGCCCGGACACCTCAATTATTAAAAAAATTAAAAAAAATGAGCAACAACAAGTTATTAAAAGAAAACCCTTTTTTTAAAAAAAAATATTCAAATCAGTTTTGCTGTCTGACCCGTTCGAACTCTCACGCGCCGATGCTGGCAGCCCGCGGACAACCGCTCGGCCACAGCCACTCCTTTGTCATTTCCACAATAAAAACTACAAAAAGAAGCCCTGTGTAAAGAAAATGGAGCACATGCGCGCGCAAAGCACTGGAGCAAATGGTCAGTCCATAGTACACATGAGTGTACGTGAACAGTGGCTGATCGAGCTACTTTTGGGTCTTTGTAATAAATCACTTGATGTCATATATTTATATTCTATTTTATTTCACAATAAATCTTGTAATGACACGCTGTCTTTATAAATGGAAATATATTTAGAATCATGGCCTTATTTTTCATGACACATGGCACATCCACCTCGTGGATATTTGAAGTTCTCTTATTGACTTGAATTCCTAGTATCCTATTATAACCTCGTTTAATTCATGCCTACATATGTGGCCTTAAAAAAACACAACATACAACATGTTGTTCACCCGTGTTAGATGGTG